>JADRCH010000041.1:1443243-1475828 GCA_019843965.1 Rhynchomys soricoides
AGGAGTCCAACTCAAGTCCTCTTGTTCACACAGCAAGTACTGAACTCAGGCAGCCATCTCCCCAACCCCTTCCTTGTTTTATGAGGGTCTCTCACTGACCTGGAACTTGCCAAGTAGGCTGGACATGTTCACAGCAAGTCACTGGGATTCCAAACAAGGGCCAACCACGCCTGGCTTTTTGAAACATGGTTCTGGCGGTTGGGTTCAGGTCGGCATGCTTATTTGAAAAGCACTTCACTGAGTCACTGCAAGCCCCATACTGAGATCCTATTTACAAAACAACAAAACACCTGGGCTTGGTGCCCCAGGCCTAGCATCCTACCTAGCACTTGGAAAGCAGAGGAAGGAAGATCATAAGCTCAAAGCCAGCCTGGGATACAGAGTGTCTTAGTTAGGATTTCTATTGTTGGGGTAAAACCCATAAAACTATGAACAAAAGCAAGTCAAGGAAGAAAGGGTTTATTCCACTTACACATTTACATCTCATAGTCCATCATCAGAGAAAGTCAGGGTAGGAACCTCAGGAACTCTCTTAGTACTGGCTATGGAGGAATGCTGCTTACTGGCTTTTGCCCCCACAGCTGTTTTCTTCTATAATTTAGGACTACTTGCCTCCAGGCAGCATGCCCACAATGAGCTGGACCCACCCACATCAATCATTAATCAAGAAAACGTACTACAGACTTGCCTACAGGCAAATCTTTTGGAGGCATTTTCCCAATTGAAAGCCCCCTTTTCCAAATGACTCTAGCTTGTGTCAAACTGACATAAAACTAGTCTGCACACAAGGCAAGAATCCCCTCTCTCATCTCAAACACACACACACAAACAAAATAAGGTCAACTTCGGTCAGAGATGTAGTTTCATGGTAGACTGTTTTATCATGCAGGAAGCCCCGTGTTCCATGCCCAGTACCCCAAATTAATAAGTAAATATTTAAAAAGCCAATTTGAGGCCAGGCAGTGGTGAATCATACCTTTAATCCCAAAACTCTGGAGGCAGAGGTAAGTGTTTCTCTGTGAGTTTGGGGCCTGATCTACAGAGCTAGTTCTAGGACAGCCAGGGCTACACAGAAACACTGCCTGGAAATAAATAAATAATTTAAAAAGCCAATTTGAATAAACCAAATACCTGATTTCCGCTGCTTCTTCTTATTCATTTAATCTTTCCCTGAGAAATCTGAAAACAACAAACAAACTCTCCAATTGCTGCCAGCATTGTATGTCCCCATGTGTACCCTGTGGTCTCCCTCCTTCACTGGCCCCATCTGGCAGCCTGATGAGGGGAGTCATCTGGTCTCCAGCAAGACACTGGGTGGGACGCCAGGTCATAGCCATCTTGGACCATGGCCAGGTAGACATTCACACCCTTTCCCTGTATGAAGGAATGATCTTGTCCTCCTCATGATCCCTGCTCTAGTCTCTGGGTTGGAGACAACTATGTTTCTCCCCCAACCCCGCCTAAAGCTTAATTATCTGGAACATGAGGTACTTGGAAGCTTTTGAAAGGTCTCTGGAGACCCGCCAAAGTCACAAAAGGCTTTAGGAGGGCTACCCTGGGTCAGGAGTGGCTTCCGGCCAATGTCTTCAGACTGTGGGACCCAAGGCAAGCCAGAACCAACCTGGGCCACAGCAGTAATGGAAGTTGCTCTGTCTTTAGTCGGGACGAGGTCAACTTGTGTCTGATGAGAAATAAGTCGCCTAAGTCACTGGTGTGACATTTTGAGAAAATACCCACATAGGCAGTCACGGGAACCGCGTGGCAAACTGGCGGTGGGAAACAGGAAGGCCTGAGGCCTGACACTGTGGACTCCTGGAGACCTGCCCCATAGAGGGACAGCAAGAACACTCACACCTAGTCCACCACAAAACCCGACAGAACAGGGTGCGGCGGTGAGGAGCCACAGCCCTCAGGACGTCACGCTGTCTGCCCTCACACCTGCAGCCTTCCGTCTCTTTCCCGCCCGCGGGGCCTCGCCCTAAGCATGCGCAGTACCTACTCCGCGCCTTACGCACGCTCCGCCTTCTCGCCGCTCCACTTCATGCTAGGCGCATGCGCGTTCACGCACTGACTGCCGGGAATCGTAGTTTAGTTACGGAGAGTCCAAGAATCCTGCGGCCGCGCTCCCGAAGGCCAAGGCGGAAGCTGGGCGGCCCAAACTCGAGAATCCCAGGGGCCGGGCGCGGAGGAGGGACTCGGGGCTCACGAAAAGCGCGAGCTCTGGGACTCGTCTTCGGTGAAGAGGCAAGGCAAGGCAAAGGTGCAGAGGCTGGTAGTCCGGGCTTCGAGCCTGGAAGATGCACAAGAGGAATGGACCCCAGGCACCTCCGGGCCGAGGTGCTGTCACCGCCCGCCAGGTGAGTGTGTGCCCCTCTGCCCACCGAGCGGTACCTGCCTACCCTTTCTCAGAGTCTCTCCTCCACCTTCCTCACACTCGCAGGGAGTGCCCCACCCCCAGAAAAGCCTGATCTTCGCCACCACCAGGTTAACCCTGGTCTCCGCCCCGCCCCCGAGGTGAGGCTCGCTCCCGACGTGTACGGCCTACTGGTCTGGGCCATCTAGCTTCTAGCTTCCCACCCCTGTTTCAGGGAACACCTGTTGCAGCAGCACTTCCAACTGGGAAGGAAAAGCAATCAGACCGGCTTTTCAGGCCTTTGCATCAACTGGGTCAGGCTACATTCTACATCCATTGTACAGATGAGGAGACTGAGGATCAGGGAGGTGAAGACATAACCAAGGTCATAAGGATGAACAACCTGTCCAGACAGAAATGTCAGTCCAGAGATGTACAGGAAAACCTACAGGACTGTGGCCCAGTGCTATACTCCCAGATTCAGAGCCTGTGGGAGTTGGATTTGTCCCATCTTTGAACCAGGGATCCCAGGGCCTAGCTCTGTGCTTAGGTTCCCTCCTGGCCTTGGTACATTGCACTGAATGTATTTGTAGCTCTGAGCCTCAGTTTTCCCACCTGTGGAATGGAAGTCTGGAAGAGTCCATAAAGGACAATTGTAAAGACGTACGGAGGAGATTATTTATGGAAAATGCTAGAACATAATGCTTAAGCGTTATTCCCGAAGGTGAAGCCATGCATAATTGCTAAAATTTGGCCAATTTGGACCTATAGAAAGGGTAATATCATGTAACTCAGAATATCCTGTTGGTCATTAGCCAAAACAGAAGGGCCAGGTCTACAGGAAAGACCCTGTTTCAACTTTGCCATCATCATCGTCATTGTCATGACTTTCATTTTTAAATTGTTTTCCTTGCCATGCTTGGGATGGAACCCAGGGCTTTGCACATGCTCGGGTTAGGGTTAGCACTTTAACGATGACTGCATCTTCCAGTCCCACACTGGTGCGTTCTCAGCAGGTTCTCTGCTGCTGAGGAGCCATGCACATAAAGGACATTATTGTATGATATGTCTGTATCATACAATATGTATGTATCAGCCTCCTGGTCTCTCCCAAGAAATGGCTTACTCTTAGAGATTTGGTTCCAGCATTCCATATCTGTCCTGGCCACCTGGGGTTGAGTGGTATATGGAAGGTCTAACTGGACACATGGTTGCTCCCATAGCTTGGTCTGCTGGTTGACTTCTCCCCAGACGGCCTGATGATCCCTGAGGATGGGGTAAATGATGAGGAACTGGAGGCTGAATTCCTGGCTTTGGTGGGGGGTCAGCCCCAGGCCCTAGAGAAACTGAAAGGCAAAGGTAAGAAAGATGCTTAACACACTCTGGAACATCTTTGGAATTTCTGCAGTGGACAGTTCTTGACTGGGTTGGATATGGGGCAGGAAAACAGAAGACCTACCTTCCTGGAGTCTAGGTTCTGGGTGACAGTGTAAGGGACAACTGTGGGTGGAGCTGGGTCTTTTACAATCTGTCTCCTGCCACATTTTTCTTCTTTGGTTAGAATTTGGGGTGTGTGTGTGTGTAATATGTGTATGCTACATGTGTGCAGACACACATGGAAGCCAGCAGAATATGTCAGATTCCCCAGAGCCAAAGTTACAAGTAGTTGTGAACCACCCCGTGTGGGTGCTGAGAACCAAGCTCAGATCCTCTGCAAGAGCAGTGTGTGCTCTTAACTATCACACCCACCGTCTTCCCAGCTCCTCGGTTTTTGCACTTTATGTGAGTGATTTCACTATTCACAGTGGCCCTAAGCACAGTATTGCTTGGTGTTTCAAAGCATAGATGGTAAGTGTGTGCCTTTGGAAAGAAACGTGTGTTAGGTGGTTGCACACATGTGGAAGCCACAGGTCTGTTGGTCACCAGTTTATTGTGCATACAGGTCATGAACATACAGTAAATCTTTAGATGGAAGCACAGAAGGCAAGGTTGTAGGTTACTAGTTAATAAAACCATGACCAGAGGGCCAGCAAGATGGCTCAGTGGGCAAAAGAAGCTTGTCCTAAGCCTGACAACCCTGGGTTCAGTCCCTGAGATTCAGTCTACAAGACCTGTGTGGTTGGAGAGAACTGGCCCTTGGAAGTTGTCCTCTGACATGTATACATGTGCTGTAACACACGAATGTGCGTCTTCGCATGTGCACACACACAAATACTAAAGAAACGAAAGACACAGCCGTAGTTGGTATTTCCCAGCATTTGACAATTCAGCTCTTACAGAACTTTACGGAATACCATTTCCTTAAACACATGCACCGTGCCAATGAGGTTGCCGTGGATACAGCCCCCTCTTGATTCATACTTTTATTTTATGTTTTCACCTACTCACATCCAGTGTAGAGGTAATTAAATGGTAAACTTCGAGAATCATCGATAAGCCGAATTGCACAATGTTCTGAGTGCCAGGATAACATCTTCTACCCTCTACGGCATGAGAGTCATCTTCCTGTCTGGTTTCCATGCTGTATCTGCCACATCGGAGTCCTGTTAGTTACCTTGTGGTTGCCTGGCTTATCGGATGAAGCCTTACAGTAGTCTTTATTTTACTTGGTTTTAGCCCCAAGCACAAGAGTGAGGATGCAAAGAAGGGGCTGGGGCATAAGCCAGAGGAGGGAGGTGCTGTTATCTGTGGACAAGGCAGGGACAGCTTTGCTGCTCTAAGAATTTCATTCACCTTTAGTTCCCACAGTCTACCTTGGAGGAACTGTTAAGTTATCCCTATCCTGAAGCCAAGGAGCTGAAGTAACTTGCTCAAGGTCACACAGTGAGAACGTTGCAGAGCTGAGGTGCCAGCTCAGGGTGTCTGGAGCATAACTGAGACTGGCTAAGGAAGAAATGCGTGCTCAGGGGTGGGTTGTCAGACGGGAGACAGAAGATGGCATCAGGCTAAAAGGGCTTCAGCATGGTGGGGTGCCACAGTGCTCAGGGAAGGGGATCTGTTCTCTTGCTTGCTGTGCTGTTCTTTGGGGCCCTGAGTATATGGATGGGTGGGTAGGACTCTGGGAGGATCCTGCTCTAGTGGGGACTTCTTTCTGCCTCCAGGTCCCCTGCCAATGGAAGCCATTGAGAAGATGGCCCGGCTCTGCATGAGAGACCTGGATGAGGACGAGGAGGAGACAGACGAGGATGATGTGGGGACTGATGAGGACCTGCTGGTAAGCACAGGGCAGGACAGGCTATGTCATCTCAGTGCCGTCCAGCAGCCTGGACTTCCTACCCTGACCATGTATCCCTGCAGGCAGAGCTAAACGAGGTCCTTGGAGAAGAACAGAAGGCTGTGGAGCCCCTGATGCCTGTGGCCCAGGTATACCTCCCAAAAGTCACTCACAGGCACACAACCAGAGTTCAAGGGCCACTGTTCCCCCGTTCTGCACATGACCTTGGACACAAATAACATGTTACTGTGATATCTTTATCATTTTGGGTGGGAAAGATTGGTCCAAGGGAAATATGGCTCATGCTCTGAAGGGCTGGCTGGGGTGGCCTAAGTGGGGTCAACACCCAGATTGTACCCCCAACCCTCCTGTAGCAAAAGCCTTCAGGCCTCAACCCAGGAATAGAGGCCATACTGCAGGAGAGGCTAGCCCTCTACCAGTCTGCAGTGGAGAGTGCCAGGCAAGCTGGGGACAGTGCCAAGATGCGACGCTATGACCGGGGGCTCAAGGTGAGCAGGAAAAGGGCAGAGAGCTGGGACCCTCTTTGAAACCAGGAGCACCAAGCTCACACTTGATCTCACACTCACGTCACATCCTGTTTCAGACGCTGGAAAACCTACTGGTCTCTGCAAAGAAGGGCAACCCCATCAATGAAGCTGACATTCCTCCACCTGTAGCCTCAGGGAAGGGACCAGCAGCCGGGCATAGCCACTCCCACGACACTTCCCACCCAGCTCCTGTAAGCCTACCAGCTCCAGAGTCCAGCGTTACCTTGGAGGCCCCATCTACCACTGCACAAACCTCCGCTAAGCCCCAGCTACCCCCAGGTAAATGGTGGGAAGGGCCAGGGTGATAACAGGGTCTATATGGGTTCTTCAGAGACCTTAAAGTATGGGCTCTGCATACAGAGGAATACTATTTAGCCATAAAAAGGAATTAATTTCTTTTTAGCGTGTGCTCTCATGCTAAAAAGCACCATGCACCATCCTCAAGCACCATGAGGACATGATGCTTTTTTGGTTTGTTTTTGTTTTTTTGAGACAAGCTTTTTCTGTGAATAGCCCAGGTTGTCCTGGAACTTACTTTGTAGACCAGGCTGGCCTCAAACTCAAGAGATCCACCTGCCTCTGCCTTCTGAGTGCTGGGATTAAAGGCGTGCGCCACCACTGCCCGACTTTTTAGTTTTGTTTTTTGTTTCTTGTTTTCATGAGGACATGATAAGTGAAGAAGTTATAAAAGGTAGAGACACTAATTGCAGTCTTAGGAGAGCCCCAGGGCTGTCAGATCCATGAGGATAGGAAGTGGGATGGCTGGTGGCCTGCTGGGGAGAGACAGGAGGTATGTCTAATAGGGTGGAGTTTTAATCTGGGGGAATAAGTTATGAATGGTCAGGATGTGTGTAATACCACGGAACTGTGCACTTAAGGTGCTTAATAGAGCCAGGAGGAGTGGCACACTTAATGGCTCTTGGGAGGCAGAGACAGGCAAATAGACCTTAGAGTCTGAGGCCAGCCTGGTCTACACAGTGAGTTCCAGGACAGCCAGGGCTACACAATGAGACCCTGTCTCAGAAAAGAAAAAGAAAACCTAGGTAATAGCTAGGGAGATGGCTCCTCAAGAGAGTTCGTGCTCCTGAGAATGCGAGTTGAGACCCCAGCACATAAGTGAAAAGCCGGGCATGATGGAGTGTAACAACTCCAAATTCATTGAGGGACTGACGCAAAAAGCAGCTAAGGAAGACACTTGATGTTGATGCTGGTCTCTATAGGTACACACAGCCACGCGTATAACAACACATACACAAAACTGTGGCTCCAGCGCGTCAGGCACACCAGCCTATGTGTCAGTCCAGCACTTGAGGCCTGATGCGGGAAAATCATAATGGAGGACAGCCTGTGCTACACAGGAGGACCCATCTCTGAAAGAAAAGGAAATGGGCAAAGTGGGTAAAGTCACAGACTCAAGCCTTGACTTGATCCCACAGCTCAGTCCCTGAGGTAAAGACGGACGGAGAGAGGCAGCTGCACAGAGTCATCATGTGACCATCACGTGTACAATAATAATAAAAGTAATTGCTTAAACCTTTTTTTTTTTTCCTTTTTTGAGACAGGGTTTCTCTGTGTAGCCCTGGCTGTCCTGGAACTCACTCTGTAGACCAGGCTGGCCTCGAACTCAGAAATCCACCTGCCTTTGCCTCCCAAGCGCTGGGATTAAAGGCGTGTGCCACCACTGCCCGGCTCTTAAACCTTTCTTGAGACAAGGTCTCACTATGTATGCGGCCCTGGCTATCCTAGATCTCACTGTGTAGACCAGGCTGGCTATGCACTCATAGAGATCTCTCTGTCTCTGTCGCCTCCAAGCACTAAGATTAAAGATGTGTACCACCATCCTCACCCAACATAAAACAACAGAAAAAGAAAAGAAAAACGTTAAGTAAGTTTTGTGTGTTTTACTGTAAATTACAAAAAAAGAAAAAAGAAAGAAAGAAAGAAAGTAAAGCCTGGCACATGACTTTGATCCCAGTACTTGGACAGCAGAACAGTTTGAGTTTCAAGGCCAGCCTGGTCTATATAGCAAGCCTGGCCAGCCAGGGCTATATAATAAGATCATGTCTCAAAATAAAAAAGGACGAAGTCTGGAGTCTGAGAGCTGGCTGAGCGGTTAGGAACACTGGCTGCTCTTGCAGAGGACACAGGTTTGATTGCCAGCACTCAGGTCAGGGTCAGAACCATGTGTAACTCCAGGCCCGTGGGATTTGACTTTCTCTTCTAGCCTCCTGGGGCCCCAGGCACACATTGCTGGTATATAGACACATCCACACGCAAATCACTCAGACACATAAAAATAGATAAATCTCTTTAGGTGATTTAATAAGAAGTAAATGTTGAGGCTGGAGAGTCATTTTTTGCTCTTAAAGAGGACCCATGTTAGGTTCCCAATTCCCACATGGTGGGTGGCATAAATCCAGTTTCAAAGGAACTGATAATCTGGCCTCCAAGGGCCTCAAGCAAGCATGTGATGCACCTAAAAACAAAACACTCATGCCCAATAAATAAATCTGAAAAGGTTTATTAAAGTAAATGTTGATGAGTTTCCAATCACTTCTGAATTTCTGTTTTTAATTGGGGGTGCCAGGACTTTTGTACCAGGGTGCCCATGTAAAGGTCGGAGGGTCACCCGTGGGTATCGGTTCTCACCTTCTATGTGGGCCCCAGAACTCAGGCCACCAGTTGGTACCAGGAGCCTTTCCCTGCTGCACCTTCTGGTCAGAAGGGTGAAGCCAGGGGCGTTGTTTAGTGGTCATGCAGTTGCCAAGCATGTGTGAAGCTGGCTGTTCTACCAGCAGCTCTGAAGCCCCACAGGTGTTACCAAGGAGACAGGCATAGTTAGTTATCTCTGTAATGTTCATAACTGTAAGGTACTGTGAGCGGTGGCCTTGGCTCCTGCTTAAATTTAAGATGAAAACTGACAGATTAAAAAGGTACAAGTCCCCTCTGGGCTTTCAAGAATCCCCGGATTGGGGGGGGACACGGTAGTGTCCACAAACCTCCAGGTCTAGGGACAAATGTCCCTCGTGCCACTGGACAGCTGAGTGATCTTGGCAGAGAACATGTCTTGGAGCCTCAGCTTTATATCTATAAAATGGACTCAAAACTTGGTTGTGAGAATCAAATGGACAGTTTGTGTAGTGAGCTTGGCCTAGGCTTCTTGTGTGGTGTTTTTCTTTCTAGATCCCTGCAGCCCCCTAGCCCGGTTGCAGAGCCTCCAGCACGAATACAAACTGGCTGCCCTCCGTGCCAAGCATCAGGATGACACTGCTACAGCCACCAGACACTTGAGAGTAGCTAAGGTGGGTCTCTGCCCACAGACAGGGCCTGGTGTTGGCGGGAGCCAGAGACAGAGTGCAGGCTCCGTCCTAGCTCCTCTAGAGTCTCAGCTGCTGTCCTCTGCCTGCTAGCAGTAGCTCAGTGTGGTGGAGCATGGCTTGGTAGCCCCAGGGAAGGGACAATCCTCTGCCACAGGGCAGGGTATGGACCCCCGGGGTCCTGGGAGCCCCCCTTCTACCCATCTCATTCTTTCTCCCAGAGTTTTGACCCTGTCTTGGAGGCCCTGAGCCGAGGGGAACTGGTGGACCTGTCCCGCCTGCCGCCTCCACCTGGTGAGGACCCTATCCCATGCCCTTTCCTACTTCTACTGTTCACTTTGGTGCTGCCCAAGTTAACCAAGCAAGCCCCTCATTGAACTGCACTCTTTGTCTCCAGACCAGCTGTCCCCAGAGTCCCCCTTGCCAGCAGCCCAACCTTTGACTCCTGTCTCAACACTCACCAGGCCAGGTATGCTGCTGAGATCCTTTAAGGTGGGCAGACCGGGCCAGTGTCCCATTTCCCTTGCCTCTTAACCTTTTTCCCACCTCTTCTGGCCCAGAGGTTCCCCAGCCTCCGAGGAGCCTCTTGGAGGCTCTGGAGCAGCGAATGGAGCGGTACCACGTGGCTGCAGCCCAGGCCAAGGCTAAGGGTGACC
Source organism: Rhynchomys soricoides (assembly GCA_019843965.1). Taxonomy (NCBI): domain Eukaryota; kingdom Metazoa; phylum Chordata; class Mammalia; order Rodentia; family Muridae; genus Rhynchomys; species Rhynchomys soricoides. The sequence goes on from JADRCH010000041.1 coordinate 1,453,332, forward strand.
AGAGGAAGGCACGCATGCACGAACGGATTGTCAAGGTGTGTAGAGGGCCAGATAAACGCTCCCAGGAGCTCTGTCAGGGCCCCCTAACACCTCTGTGCCCTGCAGCAATACCAAGACGCCATTCGAGCCCACAAGGCAGGCCGAGCTGTGGATGTGGCAGAGCTGCCAGTACCCCCAGGTAGGCTATATGTCTAGGTGAGCCCCACCCCAAGTATGTTTTCCCAGGTAAGGTCTGTCCTAGCGCAGGCTCCCCATCCCACTCCTACCTGTTTCCGCTTATGGCTCTCGTGCAGCCGCGGCTGTGCACTCAGGAACTTTGCAGACTTTTTAACCAGAGTGGAGTGAGTCATGACAGCACTGTTTGCATCAGGGATCCTGGACAGTTCTCAGTCGGGAGGTTGTTTGGAGCTTGTTCTATCTTCTGACTTTCCCCCTCCCTCCCTCCCTCCCTCTTCCATTCCGTTCACTCTTGCCAGGTCTTCCCTAGAGTAGAAACCTTGAAGTTCTCAGCTGCCCACAGGTCTTCTGTAGAGAGAGACAGTTACCGTCCACATTGGGGGCCCCTCCCAGCTGAGGCCCACCTCACAGTCTGTCAAGATCTGCCCAAGGTGCCCAGGAGAAGCAAGCCCCATGGGATGAGCAGCAGCCTGGGGGAGGGGAGTCAGGAGTTCAGGTACTCTGCAGCCCCTCTGCTCAGATCAGGTCAGACTCAGCGGGCTGCAGGGTCCAGAGCAATGGTGGGACTCTTTCCTAGCATGAACAAAGCCTGCGGCTCCACTCTGGTGTACAGATAGCAGTAAGACTGGCACAACACATACCTGTAATCCCAGAACTCAAGGCCAGCCTGAGCTGCATAGTGAAGCTGTTCAGAAAACCAACAAAGAGAAAGGCCTGGAATTCCTTAGTGGGAGGAGGGGTTGATGGACTCGACGGGGTCGGGGGGGGGGGGGACTGACCAGGCCACTCTGCCGCCCAGGCTTCCCCCCAATTCAGGGCTTAGAGTCTGCAGAGCCATCTCAGCAGAGCCTGGTGGGAGTCCTGGAAAGTGCCATGAAGCTTGCCAGCCACGATGAAGGCTCAGATGAGGAAGAGGATGAGACTCCTAAGAAGGTGCTAGGGTCAGGGCTGAGGAGGGACAATGGGAGAAAGACCTGGGAAGCCTGGCCAAAGCAGGAGTGACCAGCCTCATACCATAGGCCTGCTTCCTCTTGGATGTGGGGCTCTGGGCCAGCCTTGTTGCTCCTGGGTCTTAGTCCTTTCATCTACAGAATGGGCACAGCACAGGATAGCCCCGTGCAGAGCTGTGGCAAAGAGGAGGTGGAAACAGGACCATAAGTATGTTCAGTGCTGAGGATGAGCCAGGCATACCTCATACCTGTGATCTCAGCCCTGGAGAGGCTGAGGCCGGAAGATCGAGAGTTCAAAGCCAGCGTTAGCTACATCATGAGTTTGAGGCCAGCCTCAATGCATGAGACCCTGTTGAAGACAGAGATAGGTTTTTGGTTTTGGGTTCTGACACCTGGGAATGAGTCATGCGGGCACTGGGGACAACCTGACCTCTCTTTATACCTTTGCAGCAGAACACCTCTGCTGCCTCCACAACCCAGCTGAAGTCCTCACCTTCAAGGGTGCCTGCGTCAGCACCAGCCCCAGCAGGCAAAGCTGCCCCCAAGGGCACATCCACCAGGGGTAAGTACCCCACCCACCCTGGCTACCCAGGCCAACCTGAGCCCAGTGGGTTGGTCAGCCCCACTGAGGCTTTCCCATCTTCAGCCCAGCAGCAGCTGGCCTTCCTGGAAGGCCGTAAGAAGCAGCTCCTGCAGGCCGCACTGCGCGCCAAGCAAAAGAATGACGTAGAGGGCGCCAAGATGCATCTGCGCCAGGCCAAAGGGCTCGAACCTATGCTAGAGGCTTCTCGCAATGGACTGCCTGTGGACATTGCCAAGGTAAGGCCTCTTGCCTGTGCATACTGCTGCAGCCATGTGACCTAGAATGTATTGGTTATCATTTAAACTAAACTGCTGTGACAAGTAGGCCCATGGAAAACAGCAGTTAACAGGGAACAGTTACTTCTTGCATGTCAGGACGACTGGGTTCTTCAACAGGATACCTGTGGGGCCCATGCTCCTTCGGTATTTATGCTTTTCATCATTCCAGGGTCTTGTCCTGGTCCACGTGATCCAGATGGATCTCTGACCATTGCCTCACGCCCATGGAAAGAGGGCAGCAAAAAGGAACAGAGTAGTTTAAAGGGAGTCATTGCAGGGCCTAGAATACCCTGACCTCTCTCTGTTCCTCTACAGCAAAATACTCCTGTCTCCAGAACCCACCCTTTTGCTTGTCTCCCATTGGCTAGAGCTAGCTATGTGGTAGCTGCAAAGTGTTCTGGGACTTGCAGTTTCTTACAGGAGCAATGCTGTGTGCCATCCCCAGAGAAGAAACTGTAATCTCTGGAGACAGCAGATTCTGCCACTTTGGGTAGACTGTTCACTCTGAGCATTATTTTTGTCTTTGGAGACCTGAAGTCATTCCCACCTCAAAATCAGGCAGGGTCCTGGGATCCCTTATATGACAGACAGCAGCAACATGACAGAAAATCTATGTGGAGCATACGCTGGGTCCTGGGGACATAAAATAAATGTTGAGCAAAATAAAATAGACAAATACCCCCACCCGTACAGGGCATACATTCTAGTTAGGGAGACCACAATAACATGCTGATAAATCCAGAGCTTTACTGTGGCCCATGGTCTTGCATTATCTGCCTCCCTCTGCCCTCAGATACCAGCCAGAGTCTAGCCACAGAGTCTTTGCACACTCTTCTCACCCTGGAGTGCTCCCCCAGGTACTCAACTAGGTTCATTCCCTCTTCTTAAATCTTTGGTTCTAATTATTTTTTCTAGATAGGGTCTCTGTACACAGGCAAGCCTTGGACTCATGGTATCCTGCGCTGTTCTCAGACTTTCAATTCTCCTGTCTCTTATGTGCTGACATCACCATTGTGTGCTACAGTGCTTGGCTCTGTCTATTTGCTGCTGCATCCCCAGTCCCCAGCCACAAAGCAGGGCCTGCATATGTACAGGGCAGCACAGATAGGGGCATGGATGCCCAAAAGATGGTTTTGTTGTATCAGTGTGAATTGAGGGGAGACCCTACACAGGAGATACAGTAATGGGCAGGGATGATGACTGAGCCCTAGATGAGCTGCTCCTGGTGGGCCAGTAGGCCCGTGCCTACCAGCCTCATCCTCCACAGGTGCCACCTGCTCCTGTCAACAAGGACGATTTTGTGCTGGTGCAGCGGCCTGGCCCAGGCTTGTCTCAGGAAGCTGTGCGTCGCTATGGGGAGCTTACCAAGCTTCTGAGACAGCAACATGAAGTAAGGCCCCACCAGTGACCCTGTCCCTGTCCTGTCCTGGCCTCCCACTCACCCTCCACTTTTCTCCCCTGCAGATGTGTCTAAACCACTCCACACAGTTTACCCACCTGGGCAACATTGCTGAAACCGTTAAGTAAGTGCCCGCCTCACTGGACCTGCACTGGCAGTCCAGCTGGCCCCGGCCCTGAGCAATACCTTCTCACCAGGTTTGAGAAGCTAGCCGAAGACTGTAAGCGGAGCATGGACACCTTAAAACAAGCTTTCGCCCGAAGTCTGCCCACGCCTGCAGCCCGCTTTGAGCAAAGGACCTTCAGTGTCATCAAGTAGGGCCCAAAGCCCCTGGCTGGGGGTGGCTGGGAGGGAGCTACCCTCGTGGAAGCTGTAGCAGGACCTGATTGTGATCAAGAGTGAATAGATGGTGGGAACACAGACATCCAAAGGCTCTGGGTGGGCACGAGTGCTGTATTGCCTACGGCCCTTGCTGACACTTGGCAGGTACTCAGAAAATAATTAGTAAATGACAGGAAGATGCTGGGTGTGTGGCTCAGTTGGTAGAATTCATGCCCAGCAATGCATGAGATCCTGGGTTCCAGGACTTCATAAACCAGATCCCAGCCCTAAGGAAGTGGAGGCAGGAGGATCAGAAATTCAAGGCCAGTCTTGGCTAAATGAGGAGTTTGAGGCCAGCCCATGCTACATGGGACTTTGCCTCAAAAATAAAGGATCCTCGAGCAACTGGAGTCCTGGCTGACACTTAGTAGGACTCCAGGAATGTAGAGTAAAGAGCACAGCTAAGATGCTGCCAAGTACATAGTAGATTCTCAAATAAAACTGGCAAGTAAGGGCCAGGAAGATAGGGACCCAGCAAGGAAAGGGGCTTGTGCGTTCATGAGCACACACAATACACACAAAAACAGAAGTACCAAGTAAACACGTGAGCACTGAACAGGGAACCCAGTAGTCAGGTAAGGGAACGCCTAAGTCTGCAGCCTGATTGTGAGATCTGGAGGTCCCTGCTCCACTGCAGGGAGTGAGAGCTGCAGGCTGGGGCTGAAGTGCCTGCCTCTGTTTCCCTGCCTACTGAAAGGATCTTTCCGGACTTGAGCAACAGCGACATGCTCCTGTTTATTGTGAAGGGCATCAACTTGCCCACACCCACAGGTGAGGAGGCAGCCCTGAAGCAAGGGTGGGCTGATCTCTCTACCTAGGTCTGACCCTTGTCTACCCACAGGGCTGTCCCCCAGTGACCTGGATGCCTTTGTCCGCTTCGACTTCCCTTATCCCAATGTGGTAGGTACAATCTTTAAGTGGGTGTGGACCAAGGAACGAGGCGAGTGGGGAGACCACATCTGGCCTGGGTCCTGGTCCTTCCCGTCTCCTCCCTGATACAGGAAGAAGCTCAGAAAGACAAGACCAGTGTGATCAAAAACACAGACTCCCCTGGTAAGTCACCTTGTCTTCTGCAGAAGACAACCTAAAAAAAACTAGGGCCACAGTGGGAATCTACCTCAGAGGTATCCCCCAGCAAGCACAAGCCCTGGGCTCCTACCCCAGCTCCTCAAAAAAAAAAAAGGCAGACTGAGGACACGGCTCAGTGGGCGAAGCAATTGCAGGACAAGCAGAAGGGCACGAATTTGAATCCCCAGATATGACTTAAAACCGGCACAGCAACATGCCTCTGCAGTCCCACACTCCTGCAGTGAGGTGGAGACGGGAGAGCTTGTGGTCCATGGCAGCCAGTGAGACTGACCCCGAGGCTGTGCTTTAACCCCCCACATGAACATGCATACACAGCACGCACGCACACACACAAAGTAAAAGCCAGTGCACATTCCCACCCCCAGCCGCTTCTCATTCTTCCTCCTTCCCTGCGCAGAATTTAAGGAGCAGTTCAAACTCTGCATCAACCGTGGCCATCGTGGCTTCCGCAGGGCCATCCAAACCAAGGGCATCAAGTTCGAAGTCGTCCACAAGGGGTGAGCCAGGGATCACAGGTTTTGGGCTCCAGGGGAGTGGAGCAGCATGCTAACCATCACACCTTCCTCCACACAGGGGGCTATTCAAGACAGACAGGGTGCTAGGTACAGCCCAGCTGAAGCTGGATATGTTGGAAACAGCTTGTGAAGTCCATGAGATCCTGGAGGTAAGCTGGTGCTTGCAAACTTTAAGCACTCTGGTGTGTTACCGGAGTCATCCCTGGCATTCCTCAGGGCTCCTGTTTTTTTGAGGATGCTGCTCTTGCCCACACCAGCACTTATCTAGGTTGTTCATTCTTACCTAGGTTTTGGATGGCCGCCGGCCCACAGGGGGACGGCTGGAGGTAATGGTCCGAATCCGGGAGCCACTGACAGCCCAGCAGTTGGAGACTACAACTGAGAGGTGGCTGGTCATTGATCACATCCCGGCAGCTGTGCCCACTGTGAGTCCCTGCCTCTCAGTCACCTCTTTGAGTAGGGCTACGGTCAGGGCCTTCGTACTCATTGGACTGACTCTCCACCAAAACAGGTCACTGGGCCCAAAGCAAAGGCTCCTCTCATGCCTGCATCTTCAAGGGAAGCAGGCAACAGGTAAGTCTGGACTGCGCCACACGAAGTACCAATTCCTTAGTGTAGCTACTGTCTGGCTACCATCTGACCTTAGAGTCATTCTTGACATCCTTCTCTTGGGGAATTCAGTTTAAAAGCCTCCACTTGATCTTTTAAGATCTTTTGTGATCTGACCGCTGTCAACATATCCAGCCTCCTCTGTCTTCACTCTTGTCCTTTCTTCTGTCTCTGTTGCTCTCCCTCACTCATGTTCCCTGTGTCCCCTTCCCGAGTGCCAGGATATCAGGCAGACCCTAGAACCTCTGGCATCAGGTCTACCCTTCCTGGTCTCTGGCTGTCTTGAGGCCCTTCTGAGATTCCCCTAGCCACCACCCCTCATCCTGTGCCTCTGCCCACTGACTCCTGTGGATCCCCACCACTTCCTCTGTAGCCCCTCATCTCCCTCTCTACTCTGCAGATCAGCACGGCCCCTGCATAGCCTTAGTGTGCTGGCCTTTGACCAAGAGCGGCTAGAAAGGAAGGTAGGTGCCTGCCCTGCTGGGCTTGGTGGGGTGGGCTGTAGGACTGGGCTCCAGATTGGCTCACAGTCCCCTTTGTACCTTCTAGATCCTGGCCCTGAGGCAGGCACGCCGGCCTGTGCCTCCAGAAGTGGCCCAGCAGTACCAGGACGTAGTACAGCGTAGCCAATGGCAGAGGGCACAGCTGGAGCAGGGGGGTGCTGCCCTCCGCAGGGGTAGGGGCAAAATGGGGCTGGAAAGGGGGGTGTGTATCTGGTGAGGGAGGGACTGTAGAAGGGTGTGTCTGGAGAAGGAGGGTCAAGAAAGGGTCTGGAGAGAGGTGTGTGCAGTGGGTAGGGAACTGAGAATCCCCATTGTATGGGAGAGAGACAAAAGTGGGAGAAACAGCTGCCTGGCCCTGACCCCCCACTTCTACTTCTCAAGAATATGCAAGCCATCTGGAGCGCCAGCTGCACTTCTATACAGAGGCTGCCCGGCGCCTGGGCTACGACGGAAGCAGGGTAAGCTAGATCTAAGTGGCGGGTACCGAATTAGAGGGTCAGGGTCATCCTAGACTGTCAGCCAATCACCCCTTCCCTAGGAGGCTGCAAAGGAGGCATTGTACCGGCGGAACCTGGTGGAAAGCGAGGTAAGTGGCCACAGAGGTGGGGGTCACATGTGGTATTGGTCCCCTGACCCCTTGTGTCTCCCCCAGCTGCAGCGACTCCGCAGGTGAGGCCCATCCTGGACTACAGGCCCCACAGCCCAATGCCAGGCAGAGCTCCAGGGCCACCAAACAGACAAGCAGACAATCAGCGGACAGTTGGTTCTGGACTCACCCTGTCCAGGCCCCCAGCCCCAGGGGCATCGGGACAGCACCGTCACCCTAGCCTGGCTGGTTGGGCCTTGGAGAGTCCTGTTTGCACATCCAGGAGCATCTGGAGCAAGGAGGGTAGCTGGGACATGAGCCCAGAGGGCCCTGCAAGCACTTTACTTCCTGCCTCTCCCATTGTTAACCCTGCAGCCCTCTCCAAAGATACCTCTGAGGCTGTCAAGTTCAGCTGGCTCCCTAGGGACTGTGCTGACCCAGCTGCCCCACCCCCAGGGCCAACACAGAATGAAGAGCCAAGGCCACACCTGCCTCAGCTTTGTCTTTTTTCCCTTGATGTACCTCTCCCCACCCACACCCTAGTGGCTGGCTTGGGCCTCCCCACTCAATCCAGTTCCCTGGAAAGGCCTGGGTGAGCCCATGGCTTGGGCCTTTTGGGTGTGCACAGCAAGGCTGGGCCCTGTAGGACACTACTTGGTGACCTATGTGTCTGCTTCAGGTCCCCCACATCATTCACAATGGGACCAAACTGACTGACGTTGTGTGCTAGAGCTTTGTCTCCCTACTTATGGGCGGAAAAGGCTCTTTTGAGATGTAGGGAGAGTTGGGTCTGTCCCATTGGGCACTGAGTCCCCTGTGAACATAAGAGTACATCTGCTTTATTTCCTCATCACTGTCTGTGGTGGGGAGTATAGTCTGCACCCTAGAATGTTCAGCCCCTAACCCCCTCCCGTAGGAGACACCTGCTCCTAGTGCTTTGGCCAGCTCTGGGCAGAACAGGCTCAGCCTCTAAGGCCCCAACTGAGAATTTTCTTAGTCCACAGTCTATCAGAGCTCAGGCCAGGGCTACTTGGCTATCCCCGTTTCCCCCCAGGGCTCAGGGCTCCTTGCCCTTGCGTGGCAGCTGGACCAGGACCTCTTCTGGGTTTTCTGCAGTGTCTACCACACGTAGGTGTGCAAGCCCCTGGAAGGCCTCAGCTGCGATGCTTGTCGTATGAAGCCTGTTAGCCCTGTGCAGAGAGGTGGGGACATTAGGGCGATGACAGGAGAGCTACTGTCATCATCCTGACTCTCCTGTCCCTCACCTGAGAAAGAGGGCACGCAGGTGGGGGGTGCTGAGGAAGGCCTTTGGGCCCACATGACTGATGCGGTTAGACTGCAGGTGTAGCTCCTCCAAGGCCTCAGGCAGATCAGGGGGCACGAAAGATAGCTCATTGTGGCTCAGGTCCAGCACCTGACAGGCACACAGCAAGATGGCAGGCTCAGGGCCTTGGCCTTACACACTCAGCTTCCTGCCCCTCTCCAGGCCTCTTGCTCCTTCCCTGCCCAGTGCAGGCCTCCTCCAGATCCTTGTTCAATGATGGTGATTACCAAATCCTTCACTCCATAGAGACCGACTGAGCCTTACCTATTTCTGTTTTACCCATGGGCAGCGCTGTATAGGTAGAAGTGTGTGCCTGCCCGATTCAGCAAGACAATGATGTGAAGATGGTGGTCCTTCACATCCTCATCTCTCACCGTCTGTTTTTTCTTTCCTTCCATTCCCCCCCCCTTTTCTTTCCATAGCCTCAGCTGGCTTCAAATTCAGTCCTACCTCAGCCTCCCCTATGCTGTGCAGTCGGGTCCAGTCCCCGAACCTGGCTCTGGTCCTCGTCAGCTACCACACTGTGTTACCCATGACCACCCAGATGGCTTCTAACTAGGATGTTTGGGGTCAGAGGGATAAGAGCCCTGTCTTGTACCCAGCTGAGTTGCCAGAACCTAGAGGCCACAGTCATGGGGCAGAATGGAGGAGTGCTCAGAAGTCAGGTGGGGACTTAACAGCAACCACCTCCGGCTGCCCACACGGGACTCTGTGGCATGCCCTGGCTCAGAGCTGGGCCAACGGTGGGATGGAGATGACCACATTGTAGTTAAAGCCCTGACCTGCAGTGCCTGCAGCTCGTGCCAGGTGCCAGGCCCAATGTCGCCTACACGGAGCCGGTTGTGCGCCAAGCTCAGCTCCCGCAGCTTACTCAGGCCGGCGAGCTGCTCTGGCTCCAGGGCCCGCAGTTGGTTGCGTTGCAGTCTCAGCGATCGCAAACTTACGGGCAGGCCCTCAGGCAGCCGGCTCAACTGGTTACCGGCCAGGTCCAAGCTGCGCAGAGCGCGCAGGCGGCGGAAGGCGCCGGGATGCACGCGTGCGCTGGCCAGGAGGTTGTAGGCCAGGTTGAGCTCGGCCAAAGCTCGCGCGGAGACCAGATCCCGCGCACCCAGCGTGGCCACGCGGTTGTGGGGCATCACCAGGGCCTGCAGGTGGCGGGGCAATGCGGGAGGCACCCGCTCCAGCCTGTTGCCATAGAGGTGCAATGTGTGCAGGGCTCGTAGAGGCCTCAGCGTCCCCGCGGGCAGCGCGAAGGGCCCCAGCTTATTGTGCTGCAGCAGCAGGTAGCGCAGACCCCTTGCTCTGTGCAGCCTTACAGCTTCCACATGCCGGATGCAGTTGCGACCGAGGTGCAATATGGTCAGAGTTCCCGGCAAACCCTCGGGTACTGTAGCCAGCTGGTTGTAGGACAGGTCCAGGTACTCAAGGCTGCTCAGCTTGCTGATGGGAGGAGTGATGGAATGGTCACTTCAAGAAAGAGAACCCATAGATCTTACCAAAAAGGAAAAGAGATGGTTTGAGGACTCCTTTAAACTGGGAGATTTCACATTGAAAGTGATGTAGCAACGAAGCTGGGTTGATATGATATAGAAGAAATATATATGGCAGCCCAGAATGGCCATAGATATAAGTATGGAATCCCAGCATTCATGAGGGGAGCTAAGAGGATTGTGAGTTCCACGCCAGCCCGAACCTCAAGAAAGGGTAGCAGGGGACAAGGACGCTTGTCAAACATTGGAGCATATAGTAACATCTTTTATGCCAGGCGGGGCAGCCGGATATGCATTAGGTACTCACTAAATGAAGTGCTGGATTAGGAATCCTATCGGAGGGGCTGCCGAGCACAGGGCTGCAGTGTACCTACCTGAAGGTAGTTGCATCTAGGCCACTGTCTGTCAACTGATTATGCTGGAGATACAGCTCACGGAGTTGAGTCTGGAGGCTCAGTGCTCCTCTGGGCACCTTGGAGATAAGATTGTTCTACAGAAGGGAGAGAGAAAGAGATATAGGGTCTGGCATAGACGGCCAGGGAAACCACAGAAGGCTCTTGAGTAACAGCATGGTCGGGAGCTTGCTTTGCCTGTGCAAAGGAGTGGAGGTTTTTGTTTGTTTTCTTGTTTGTTTGTTTCAAGATTCTTCTAACATCTGGAATTCTGGGGAGCAGTCGAAAGGATGGAAAGGGGGCTGGAGAGATGGCTCAGTGATTAAGAACACTGGCTTCTCTTCCAGAGGTCCTGAGTTCAATCCCCAGCAACCACATGGTGGCTCACAACCGTCTATAATGAGATCTGATGCCCTCTTCCGGCATGCAAGTGTACATGCAGATAGAGCACTCACACATAAAATAATAAAATAAATCTTTAGAAAGGAAGGAAGGAAGGAAGGAAAGGGAGCTGGCAGAGAAGTCCCACAGGCCCAGGTAAGAGCCCTAGGCCCGGGCATGTGTGTGCAATAGCTAGAGAACCCACCTGCAGGTGAAGACGCTCAAGGGAGGCTGGCAGGCTGGGCGGTAGGTAGCTGAGCTGGTTGCTGGAAAGACTCAAGGTGGTAATAGCCTCGGAACCATGGAAGGTGTTAGGTGGCAACCCGGTGTTCCTCAGTCTGTTGTTGTGGAGGTACACAGACCTGAGGAGAGCTGGGCTGCAGCCGCCAGCCTATGCATGTGCACACCACCCTCCCCCATGCTGTTGCCCCTCAACTCCAGCTGGGGTCACCAACAGCTCCTGTTTGAGAGTAAAAGACATGTGGGTGTGTGTACTTGTGCGTGCGTGTGTGTGTGTGTGTGTGTGTGTGCATATATACATGTGTGTGGATGCCTGTGTGTTTGTGTGTGTGTGATTGTTTAGGTGACATTTGTCCTAGTCCTGACTTTTGATATGTCTAGACTTTGGTAAGAGGCTCTTCCTCACCACTCATGTTCCGTCCCCCCCTCTCCCCCCACATTCTAAACTTCCCCTGCAGAGCTGAAGCCCCTTTGACCTCATTTTAGGGACATAGCCCCCCAAACTGAGCTAATGCTTCAGACCCTCCAAAACTGATCTGAGCCCTCTCTGTACCATGCCTCCCAGCACAGGGCAAGCCCCAGGGTCCCCAGAACAGAGCCCAGCCTTTCCTTACTCCCCACCCCACTGCACAGCTATGCCGCAGACCCTCCAAAACCGGGCTATGCCCTGGTTCTCCTTTTGCGGGGGGCATGTACATGCTCCCTGGGACAAGCCTGTTTCCCCTTGGCCTCCGGGAGCAGGATCCTGGAATCAAAGGCTTTGGGCGGAGACAGGGCTAAGGCTACCGGAGTGCAGGCTTCTCCCCAAAGGTGAGAGGAAAGATCTCCACCACTTCATTGGCAGCCAGATCGGCGACACGCAGGGAGCGTGGCAGGAACTGGGGCGCCACAGAAAGCTGCAAGGGCAACAGCGTCTGGTCCTGGTGCCCGGCTTCCTGCCTCCCCAACCCCCATCCCCAGATCACGCTCGCCGGGTGACCCGGCCAGGCTGCGACGTCTCAGGGATCCAGGCTCACCTTGTTGTGGGCCACATAGAAGTTCTCTAGCTGGTTGAGAGACTCAAAGGCCTCATCTGGCAGGCCTGGGTGGGAGCACAGTGGGCAATGGATGAGGGGACCAGCGTTCTAGCAACCCCACTCTGAAGGCTAGGGACTAGCATGGATTCCTAAGCTCTCCCCCAACCCCCACATCCTGTCCTTACTCAAAAGCCACAGCCACCACCATCCCCCAACCCTCAAATTCCACCGTGCTCAGCAGTTGTGGAAACCCCCAAGAGCTGGCCACAACTGGCAAACAGCGGATGTGGAGAGGGGTTGGGACCGGGTTGTTCCCAGCTTGAGGCCCTCACCCTCTGAGGAGATGAGGTTGCTATGCAGGTCCAGGGTGTGCAAGCCACTGAGGCGAGATAGCTCATTGTAGGGGAGCTCCTTGAGCTGGTTGTTCTGCAGAGCAAGCATATGCACACCAAGGCCTGCCTCTTGCTCCTCAACGAGTAACGTGGAGGTGTAGCCCAGTGACAGAGCATTTGTTTAGCATCCGCAAGGCAGGCCCTAGGTTCAACCCTAATATCTCCAGAGAGAAGAGGAGGAGGAGGAGGAAAGAGAACACCCCATTCCTTGACCTCAAACAACCTTGAGACTTGGCAAGGCACAGGCCCTCTACTGCACCACCCAGCAAACCACAAATTACCCTGCACCTGAAGCCACACGGGCTGCTGATTTTGAACCTGGTCTCTGACACTCCCCAACACCCCACATCCCAACACAGGGCCTCACCATGCAGTGAAGGGTGGCCTCCAGCTTGTGACCTTAGTGGTGGAACCACCACAATAAACTCTGATCTCAGTCCCCAACACCCTTTTGCCAAAAACCTTCCCACCGTACCCCTGACTGTTGACCCAGAACTTTTTAGCCCTGGCTGTAGCTCTGTAGACCAGACTGGCCTTGAACTCCTTTGCCTCCCAAGTGCTGGGATTAAAGGTGAGTGCCACCAACATGCAGCTGAACTCAGTGTTTTAACCAAGACAACTTTACTCCTAAGATGCTGACCCCAAACTCCACTCTCTGGACTCACAATGCTTCTACCTTTGGCATTGGTCTGGCTTAGCAGACCCAGAGCAAGGCCAGGTTCAGCTCTGGCATGTGGACCTCCTATGTGAACCCTGCCTGGGCCCTATGACTCCCTGGGTCTCAGATCCCCAGCCCTCACCTGCAAGGAGAGGTGCCTAGCAGCTTTGGTGATATTGTCTGGAAATACCCTCAGGTCCAGACCAGCACAGTCCACTGTGTCATCTCGAGGACAAGAGCAGGGCCAAGGACAGGGCCTCAGCAGGGGCTGTGAGCTGTCGCCCAAGTGTGGGAAAGCAGGGTCCTCCGTGTGTGCTGTCGGCCACCTCAGCAGCAGGAGCAGCAGGAGCAGTTCTTGAGGCCTCTGGAGTAAAGCAAGGGGTCAGAAGGCTACCTCATGAGGAGTTCCCTTCTGCAGGGCACTTAGCCAGTGGGTAGAACCACGGGAGGTTGGGAAGACCCACCCTCAGACCCTCCCTGCCCTCCTTACCATAGTCAGCCTGCTGTGCCTCTCCCCAAGCTTCTGTCCAGCATTCACTTCCTCCAATGTCTGCTGTGACTACAGCTGACCTCCATCTCTTGGCACAGAGCGCACGCACGCGCGCGCACACACACAGAGCTATACCACAGGGCTTGAGAAGATGACTGTCCCTCTCCCCTCCCTGAAGAGGGCAGGCTGAGGGCTAGCTTGGGAGGCAAGGTCTATCTAGCCCATCCCTCGTTCCCTGCCTGCTCCAGTCATTCCAGCCCCACTTTCATAACCTCAGCCAGTCTGAACTGAGCCACAGCCGTGAGGAATGCTTGGAAAAGCTGAGAGTCGCCCTATCTGGTATCTGGTCTGACCACAGACAGGAATGAGATACCAGTGGATGGGGCAGGCATTAGAGAGGCCTCAAGGAGATGAAGCCAGCCAGGAGGGCTCAAGGGAGGATTGGGCGTCTGTTCTTTCTCATGCCTGTCTGGCAGCCACTGCCCATTCCCCAGATAGTAATAGCTCTTGGAAGGAAATCAATGTAAGGGAGGTAGAGGCTGGTGGCTATCCATGTGACTGGGTGCTGGCCTGCCTGCCTGAACCTAGGCTATATGTCTCAGCTTCCCTGTTCGCAACTGGTCATGGCTTCCAGGAGTATTGTAGAGTTCAAGAAACCGATGCAGCTAAGTGGACAGCACACTGTAGGCACAGGCCTACAGTGTCAAGCCTTAGGGAGACTAAGGCAGGAAGGTACCGATGAGACCAGTGCTAGCCGCATAAGAGCCTGTCTCAAAAACAAGCGATGTGTCAAATGTATACAAAGAGGCCTCTTCCTCCAAGGGCTGTCAACTAAAAGACCTGGTGCAGGAGAGGTGGTTCAGAGGTTAAGAGCACTGGCTACTCTCCCAAAGGATATGAGTTCAGATCCCAGTGCTCTTGGAACTGGGCTTCCTGGGGATCCAGGCAGGTTGCCCTGGCCTGTAGGGAAGATGGCCAAGCTGGAGTCAGACAGCAGGCTAGCAGGCAGCCTTCTTCTACAGCTTCTGCTAAAGCTCCCATTTGAGTTCCTGCCTCAACTTCCCTCAGCAGCAAATTATGAGCAGCAATAAAATGAACCTTATTCTACTTTAAGGTGCTTTGGTCAGCGTTTTCATGGAGACAGAAAAGAAACTAGAATTCCAGAGGAGACTCAGAAGTTGGAGGGCCTAGAGGGATGGCTTAGCTGTTAAGAGCAACCCTGAGGACTCAGGTTCAAGTCCAGCACCCATGTGACAGCTCACACCTGTCTGTAACTCCAATTCCAATGGATCTGATACCTTCACACAGACATAACTGCAGTCAAAACACCAAGGAACATAACATAAAAATAAATTATGAAAAAAAAAAAAAGACTTAGAAGTTGAATCAAATGTGATGGGACACACCCTTAACGCTAGCAGTCAGGAGGCAAGGGCAGTGGATCTTTGAGTTCAAGGCCACCCTGGTCTATAGACAAGTTCCAAGCCAGCCATGGCTATACAATGAGACGCTGTGTCATCCCCTAACCCCACCCCCAGCTTGGTGGGGTTTTTTTTGGTTTTTCGAGATAGGGTTTCACTGTGTAGCCCTGGCTGTCCTGGAACTCACTCTGTAGACCAGGCTGGCCTCGAACTCAGAAATCTGCCTGCCTCTACCTCCCGAGTGCTGGGATTAAAGGCCTGTGCTACCACTGCCTGGCCCCAGCTTGGTTTTTTAAGACAAGGTTTTTCTGTGTATCATTGGCTGTCCTGGGACTCCTTTTGTAGATCAGGCTGTTGTTGAATTCACAGAAATCCATCTGCTTCTGCCTCCCAAGTGCTGGGATTAAAGGGGTGCACCATCACCACCTGGCATGAGACTGCCTTAAAAAATATATTAAATAGTGGGGCAGTGGTGGCGCATGCCTTTAATCCCAGCACTCAGGAAGCAGAGGCAGGTGGATGTCTGAGTTCAAGGCCAGCCTGGTCTACAGAGTGAGTTCCAGGACAGCCGGGGCTATAGGAGAAACCCTGTCTCAAACAAACAAAAACCCAAAACAACAACAACAAAACAACCAAACAAAAATTTTAAAAGATAACTATCAGAGGCTCATTAAGATTCAGGAAGTAGGGGTCTAGAGAGTGGTTAAGAACACTGGCTGCTCTTCCAGAGGACTGGGTTTCAATTCCCAGCACCCACGTGTTAGCTCAAAAGTATCCTTAACTTTATTACTCTGGTTCTAGAGGCTCCTACACCCTCACATGGACATACATGCAGGCAAAATACCAATGTACATGAAAACAAACAAAACTCATGGTCCCCTGCCTCCACCATCTTGTGCTGGGCTCAGTGGGGTCCCCCTATTTTCACCATCATGTGCTGGGTTCACGGGTGTCCTTATGGGTAGAGGGCTCCCCACGTTTCTGATCACAAGACACATTCCAGAGGACAGTTGTCAGCATGGCCCAAATACATGTGGATCCAGTCAGAGACTACAGTACTGTACAGTATGGCAGACCACACTTTCTGTTCTCTGAATCACTAACCAGACATGGAAAACAGGCCCAGGGGGCAAGCGAGAGGCACATGGAGTAGAAATTATAGTTTCTCTCTGCACCTGGCTTGCACACTTCTTTATTGTTTAGCTTTTTTGTTTTGTTTTGTTTTTTTGAGATAGGATCTAGGGTATCCAACATCTTAGCTAAGGTTTCTATTGTTGTGATAAAACACTATGATCAAAAGCAAGCTGGGGAGCAAAGGGTTTCTTTCGCCTCACAACCTTCAGATTATATCCCATCACTGAAGGGATTTAGGGCAGGAACTCAAGGCAGAAAGGTGGCAGTAGGAAGCAATGAGGATCCATGGAGTGTTACTTCCCGGCTTGATCCTCATGGCTTGCTTAGCCTGTTTTCTTGTCCAAGCCACAACCAACTGCTCAGCGTTGGAACTGCTTAACCCTACAGAGCAGTCTGATAAAGGTGGATTATCCATTGAGAGTACCACTTCTTAACTCTAGCTTATGTCATAAAACTAGGCAGCACACCCAGGCTGGCCTGGAAATCAGTGTGTAGCTTAGGGTAGAATGCTGGGATTCTAGGTATACACTATCATACCTGGCTTATTTAGTGCCGTAGACGGGTCCCAGCACCCATGCTAGGCATCCCAGCCATGACTTTTGCCCTTCTGTTTTTAGATTTTATTTTAATTCGTATGAGTGTTTGCCTTGCACAACTTGCTGATAGCTTGCCATCAATGCAGCTCTTTTGTTTTGTTTTGTTTTTTTCCAGTCAGCATGGCTGTCCTGAGTTTTCTGATCAGTACGTAGTGCTTGTATATAGGCTTGAGGAAGGAGGGGCTTATCTATCTACTAGTGTAAGCTTCGTGAGATCCTAACTCAAAACAACAACAAACAAACAAACAAACGTACAAAGAACAAATCAGAACTAGGTGGTGGTGGCACAGGCCTTTAATTCCAGAATTCTAGAAGCAGAGGCAGGCAGATCTCTGAGTTCAAGATCAGGCTGGTCTACAGAGTGAGTTCCAGGATAGCCAGGGCTACACAGAGAAACCATGTCTTTAAAAACAAACAAACAAGATGAGAGATGTCTCAGCTGTTTAGAGCACTGACTGCTCTTCCAGAGGTCCTGAGTCCAATTTCCAGCACCCACATGGTGGCTCACAACCATCTGTAATGGGATCTGACGCCCTCTTCTGGTGTGTCTGAAGACAATGACAATGTACTCATATACATTAAATAAATAAATAAATCTTTAAAAAACAAACAACCCCCCCCCGAAAAAACAAGAACAGCAACAACAACAACAAATCAGGTTGGCAAGGGGTTTAGTAGGTAAAAACATTTATTGTCAAGCCTGACAGTTTGAGTTCAATCCCTGGGCCCCACATGGTAAAGAAGACTGCCAATTCCTGCAAGTTGACCTTGGGCCTCTACATGAGCACATGGAACACACACATCCATACTTATATACAAGTTAATAACAATAATAATAATAATAACAACAACAACAAACTTGTGCTGTATGGATTTTTGAGGCTTATTTTTTATTATTTTTAATTATGTAAATGAATGTGCTCATGTCCAAGTCCCCACGGGAGCTCTGGCCCTGAGTTTAGAATTACAGGCAGTACTGAGCCACCTGACATGGTTTTTGGGGATCGAACTGGAATCTTTTGGAGGAACAATGTGTGGTGCTAACCTCTCCAGCACCCTGTGATTTGTGGTTTACACGAGAAGCGGGGGGGGGGGGGGGCTCCAGGGAAGAGGGGTGAACCTTGTCAAGGGGCACGAGAGGGTCATTTGGCTACAGAAGGCAGAAACGAGGAAAGTGGCTACAGGGGTCAGTGGCTTGCAGGCCCACCTTTGGCATCTCAGAGGACAGTCAGACGACTCCTGGGAAAGATCAGAAGGGAAATGTTCCAGAGCACACAGATGTTAAATAGAACATATTCTGGGTTGGCAAGATGATTCAGCCGGTCAAGAGCATGACCCAAAGCCTGAGGACCAGAATTCAGTCCTTGGGGTCCACATGATGGAAGGAGAAAAGTGACTTAAAAATTGCCTTCTGACCACACATACCTGGCACATGTACACTTATGCAAACACACACACAAAAAATGTAATAAAACATTTTCTTGAATGTGTTCTAGGGGGCAGGAGAGATGGCTCAGCAGTTGAGAGCACTTGATGCTCTCCCAGAGGTCCCATGCTGTAGCTCACAGCCATCTAAAATTCCAGCTTTCCGGGATCTAATGTCTTCTGACCTCCACAGGCACCAGGCACATACACACAAAACACTCATACACAAAAATCAATAATCCTGGTGGTGGTGGTTATTTTTCAAGACAAGATTTCTCTGAACCTCCCTGTGCCTCCCAAGTGCTGGGATTAAAGGTGCGTGCTACCACCACACAACTTAACTTTTAAAGGAGAAAATTTAGCACATGAGATCTTAAAGTATAAATTCTAGCTGTATCCCGTGCATAGCATACACTAAGCTATTAGGTTCCTTATAATCCAAGTTCACATCTGCAGCCTACTTACACCTAATCTGCTTGGAGTCCGCACCAGATCCTACCAGCTAAGGACTTAGTCCCACAAAACTGCCAAGGTGCTCACTGCTAGCTGCAAGTAGAGACTGCTCCGTGTATTCCTGATCAGTCGTTGTCTTCGAGTTCTGTTGCTGTAATAAACATCACCACCAAAAGCAACTTGGGGAGCAAAGGGTTTATTTAATTTTACAACTCCCAGGTCACACCCTGTCACTGGGGGAAGTTAGGACAGGAACTTAAGGCAGGAACCTGGAGGGAGGAACTGACACGGAAGCCGCTCCCTGGCTGGCTCAGCCTGCTTTTTATATACCCCAGGACCATTGATACATAATAACCCCAAAACAGTGTGAACCAGTCACGCTGGGCTAAGTGTATCTGAGGTGGGAACTTGAGGGTTGTTTGTTTGTTTTTGGAAAGTAAGTTATGTTAGATGGTGTTTTGCTAAAGCAGGCAGGTGAAGGAACCTTTCTCTGAAGCAGACACAGGTGAAAGGGTGTTCCACGAAACAAGTACGGGGAAGGACACGTGACGGGTACTCACGTATCGATCCGCCTTCATTGTGTAGCAGAACTCCCGTTATCAGGACTCCATAGAGAAAAGCACACCAAAAAACTTCTGCTGGCGTACTGGTGGCTTCTTGCCACATCCGAGGACTCTGGCCAAATGGCAGAGTGATGTCAGCTGAGACAGACTCATGTACTGAGGCAAGACCCATGGCAAGACAAGACCTGTAGAAGACATGTGATGTTTAGAGAAAGTACCAAAAAGATTCAACAGACCATGCAGTGGTGGCGCACACCTTTAATCCCAGTACTCAGGAGGCAGAGGCAGGCGGATTTCTGAGTTCTGAGTTCGAGGCCAGCCTGGTCTACAGAGTGAGTTCCAGGACAGCCAGGGCTATACAGAGAAACCCTGTCTCGAGAAACCAAAAAGAAAGAAAAGAAAAAGATATTCAACAGGCTGTAGGAGGGGCTTGCTTGTAGAGCTAACTATACAACACTGAAAGTGACCAAACAGAAAACCTCTCCTGGCATCCCTTATGGTCCTGATCACTCCTGCTGACTTGTGATGATTTGGCTGAGGCCTGGCTGTTCCTTCTAGGTCATTCCACCACTGCTAATTCATGTTACTATCCCGACTCTACCAAACTAGATTGCTGGTATATTGGTAAAGTGGATCAAGCTGTCACTACTGATCTGTAAACTAAACTACTGATTTCCTAAGAATGCAAATGGAATTTGCTCCAAAAAACAATTTCTAAACAGGTCCACTTCCCCTGTAGCCTTTCTTTCCCACTACCTCTGGTGTGTGGTGGACTAAAAGAAAGGTTAAAGCATTTTAAAAAACATCCTTAAAAACAGATTTTTTTTTAAAAAAAAATTAAAATTGCATGTATCTCAGTAGTAGAGCACTTGCCTGGAGTGCACCACCCCCCACACACACATACACACACACAGGAACACACAGATGCCTGCAACATGCATGCACTTACACACACACTCACCCGAGTGGTTTGCCTTACATTAGGATTGTGTCCAGACAAATCTATCATAAATTGAAGCTAATTGAGTTGACAATGTGTTGAGCATATCTCATCCATTGGGTAGGATATCAGGTCATAATCCATCCACTACAGCCCTGGAATGGAGTCCTGCTCTACACACCAGGGGCTGCACAAACCCATGCCTGTAACAGCACTGCTTGATTCTTCCTGATGCACCACCTCCTCACTGATGCTTCATATGATCAGGTGTGTTCCTTGCCAGTCAGGAGCACAGTAGCATCTGCTTAAGACGATCCAGTTAAAGATGTATCCTAATTCCCAAAAAGATGCACCCTCAGTGTCTCAGTAAAGACTTGCTGCAGCGTTGGGATATTGGAGGTGTAGCCGATGTGTTCTCCTGACTTCACACATGACTCCCAAATCCTCGGGTTTTGCTTTTGTGGGTCTTTGAATTTGTGGCTCAGTGACTGGGAATGACTCAATAATCAAAGCCCATGCAACACAAATACAAAGACCTGAGTTCAGTCTTCATGTAAAAAGGCAGTGTGCAGGTTCAAATTGTCAGCCCAGCACATGGGAGGCAGAGGCAGATGGTGCTCACTGGTTAACCAGCCTAGCTTAATCAATAAGCTCCAGGCCGATGATAAGACCTTGTCTCCTGAGAAATGACAGGTGAGGTCAGCATTTAGCCTCCAGTTTTTGTCACTGACAAACAGCATTTAAAAATCATTAAGACTCTATTGTGGTGGCTCATGCCTGTTCAACTGTCCTCAGTAGGTTGGAGCAGGAGCATCAGGAGTTCCGTGCCAGAATGGACTACATAGCGAGATCCTGTCTCAATCAACCAGACAATCAACCCATTAATTGATCAACAAACCAAATGCCCAGTGTTAGGTGTGCTATGGCATGTCATAGACAGTATACTTTATAAGGGTGGGCTGGGAGGAAAGGAGGGAGGGGGGTTGCAGTCAGAATGTAAAATGAACAAAAATTAATAAATTATTGGGAAAAAAAGTATACTTTATTTTGTGGTTCAGGGGATGGACCACATCTACATGAATGCTGAACATGCTCTTTGCTGAACCCTACCCAGACCTATGATAGAATAAACTTTTATAAACCTTTTTTTTTTGGTTTTTCGAGACAGGGTTTTTCTATGTAGCCCTGACTGTCCTGGAACTCACTCTGTAGACCAGGCTGGCCTCGAACTCAAAACTTAGAGATCCACCTGCCTCTGCCTCCCAAGTGATGGGATTAAAGGCGTGTGCCACCACTGCCCAGCCATTTTATAAACTTTTTAGGATTTATTTCTTTCGAGTCAAATGTGATGCCTTAAGTTCTAGCACTCAGGAGGCAGAGGCAGAGGATCTCTAAGTTTGAGGCCAGCCTTGTCTACACAGTGAGTTCTGGTACAGCCAGGGCTACACAGAAAAACTCTATTTCGAAAGAGAGAGAGAGAGAGGACAAAGCCAGTGTCTCCAGCATTCCAGCTGTAGTGTATATTCTATTGGTAAACTGGCATGTGCTGTCTGAATAACTTGAGCTCACAGAGACACTGGCTCTGCTCTCCAGGCCGCCACTCCTAACTCAGACCCAAACATTTCTATGTTAAGAGCCCTCAAAGGCCTCTTGTCTGCAGCTGGCTGCCCTTTCCCCTAACTCTGCTACTGCAGGGAGAGAACACCAAAGCTAAGAGTGGAAACACCGTGTCCTTGAGATAGGTTGGAAGGTGAGCCGCTTCCAGCAGTGGCCGCTAGATAAAAATGCCTGAGGGGGGAAAAGGAACTGCAAGCGGGGCCATGGAGAGAAAGCTGGGAGGGAAACCCCATCCACCCTCTGAATTAGCATAAGCTGGAAAGTGCCCTTAGATTTCTGTAGAACCCAGTTCGAGCCCCTCACCTCCCAGCATGAAGTCCCTTGCTACCTGAAACAGAATGACCAGAGAAATAGCTGAAACAATGGACCCTTGCCCTTAACCTCCTGACCTCCAAAGCTTAAAAGCTTGCGTGACAGCTTTTAAAGACAGAAAGCTGACTGCCATATACAATCCCATAAAATCTCGATTGCTTGCTTGCTCCAGCTTGTGGTTTTAGAGTGTAAACTGAAATTGCCAGTTGGACCATCAGGGATGATCCTGGCTTTCATCTTTTCTCTTCCAGTCTCACTGATATCAGGATGCTTGTTCCAGAAAGATTTCCACACCACATCCATCCACCCATTCCTCAACCCACCCATCCACCCACCCACCAACCCACCTATCATCTGTGTATCTATTATCAGACTAACACCATTTATTATTTCACTATGACTTAATAAACTCATACAGAGGCCTTTGGGTGCCAGAACTGCCAGCTAAGCCAACCTCTGGGTGGTTTTTCTTTCATTACATATATATCTGTATGCAATATAGTGTGTGTGTGCACACGCGTGTGCGTGTGTGTGCATGTGTGTGTTCGTGTGTGTATGTGTTCATGTGTGTGCATGTGTGTGT
>JADRCH010000041.1:1475838-1530108 GCA_019843965.1 Rhynchomys soricoides
GCAGAGTGGGCAAGTGAAGCCTGGAGAGAAACTTCTAGGAGTCAGTTCCTACCGTGTGGGTTCCAGAGGTTGAATGTTTTTCTTTTCTTCTTTTTTTTCTTTTTTCTTTTCTCGACAGGGTTTCTCTATGTAGTCCTGGCTGTTCTTGAACTCACTATGTAGCCTCAAACTCACAGAGCTCTTCCTGTCTCTACCTCCTGAGTACTGGGATTAAAGGCATGCACCACAATGCCCAACAGTCCTCAAGTTTTTATTTGGAAACCAGTTTACTTTTATCTAAGATTTGCAAAGATGTAGAGGGGCATTCTTGTGCTGAATGCAGTGGGTATCATCTGTAGTCCCAGAACCTGGAAGGCTGATTACTGAGAGTTTGTGTCTCAAGAAAGAAAGGGAGATCTCTCTCTCTCTCTCTTTCTCCTCTCTCTCTCTCTCGCTCTCTCTCTCTCTCTCTCTCTCTCTCTCGCTCTCTCTCTGTTACGGATGTGTTCACATGTGGACAATGTACAGAGAATATCTTGTGTATTGTATGGATTCATCATCTGTCAATTAGAAAGCCTATGGCCTATGGCTTAGGCAGGAAAGAGAAGGTGGGACATCCAGGAGACAGAGAGAATTCTGGGATAGAGCCAGATGTGGGAAGATCTGCGCAGGGAAGATCTGAAGAGACTGCCACATGGTACCTGTGGCAGGAAACCAGCCATGTGGCACAATGTAGGTTAAAATAATTGGGTTATCTAGCTATGATCTAGTCAGAGAAGAGCCTAGCTATGTGGCCAAGGTATTTGTAAATATATTTTGAGTTTGAGTCTTTTTTTTTTTTTGAGACAGGGTTTCTCTGTGTAGCCCTGGCTGTCCTGGAACTCACTCTGTAGACCAGGCTGGCCTCAAACTCAAAACTTAGAGATCCACCTGCCTCTGCCTCCCAAGTGCTGGGATTAAAGGTGTGCGCCACCACTGCCCGGCTTGAGTTTGAGTCTTATTTCTCATGGGAGAGCATGGGGCTGGGAGGAAGAACCAGGCCAAACGTCTACAGGAGGATGCTGGGTGTCATTCTCCACAGTGCACTTCCTTATTATCTGAGGTACGGTCTCTCACAGAACCAAAAACTAGTCAGTCCAGTGGACTCCCAGGATCTGCATGTCATTGACCCCCAATACTAATGTTATTGGCATGCACAGCCATTCTTGGCTTTTACATGGGTGTTGAAGAATCAAACCCAGGTCCCCCATGCCTTTGCAACAAGTTCCCTTTCCATGGAGTCACCAGAAAGAGTTGTTAAATACTTGTCACTGCTCCTGGCAGCTCACTGTTAGTGTGTGAAGACCACAGGCCCAGATAACCAACATGAGACAGACTGTTTAGCATCTCAGGAGGCTTTTGTGGAGAGGCTGCCTGACATATTAGTTCTGGCAGCAGCAAGATCAGTTGGAAGCTGGGTGTGGTATAACACCCTTGCAGTGTAGACACTTTGGAAATCCAGGCAGGAAGATCAGAATTTTAGGCCAGCCTTGGTTTTATAGTGAGTTGGAATATGTAAGACTGTCTCAAAACAAAGAAGTGAACAAACAAAATCAAAAGAAGACACCAAGCAGTTCTTGGAGGCCAATGAATGTAATCCCAGCACTTGGAAGTAGAAACAAAGAATCAGAAATTCACTCTCAAAAGCCCCAAACCAAACAACTAAACCTACAGAGACTAACTGGACCCAGCACCATCTGGGGAAAACTATTTTTGTGATAATTAACTCAACCCCAAATGTACAACAAAGTATACCTAAATCTCTTTGAGGAACAAAGTAAACTAAATACAGATCAGAGGTGACTACATCAAAATTCCTTGTAAAACATGACACCTCCCAGAAGATAGGTTCTATAAGTAGATGGAACAAAAAACCTGTTTATAAGAAGGGTCTGGAAGAAGGTCTGGCACTGGAGAGTCTCTGACTGCACAGATTGTGCACAGGTCACCAGGCCAGAGAGCTCATCTCTTCCAGTCTTCTGGGTAGAAAATAGGTTTTTCATTCCTTCCCTTGAAGAAATAACCCTGTGTGCTTAACCTTACAGATTCTTCTAGTGCATGTCTGTGAGCACAAAAGATATCTTTGCCTCCTCTAGACCCCTATCATTTGGGTTAGAAAGATGGATGTAGAAATGGATCCGGGGAAAAGTGACTTCCTTTCAGATGGAACACAGGCAGTTATTTTAAGCTAAAATAAAAGGCCTAGGCTCATCCCTGAAGCCAGGACTCATACACTGCTGATAGCCATATGATGGGGTTTGCTGGGAGCTATGTAGAAAAAGACCTACAGGCATTACTTCCCAGTAGATATGGTGGTTATAATTCAAACTGGCCATCATTATATTATGTCAGGTCTGCACTGTCACCCAGCTTCCCCTATGTGCACCTTGTCCAGTCATGGAGCTTTACCACGTCCAGGGGATCATGGCAACCGTGGGACCACAAGTCACAGACTGTGGACTATGTCTCAATTTCACCAATTTTCTCTCTGATGTCCTTTCTTTGGCCCAGGATCCCATCCAGAACAGGGTCTTGTTTGCTTCGTGACAATCTACATAGTTTTACTCAGTTTCATATCCTTGACAGTCTGGAAGTTCGATGTTCATTTTTTATTAGATTTTAAAATTTATTTTATATGTATATGGTATATATTTATGTGTAGCGGTCATGGGCTAAACAGCTTTGTGCTCCCACCAGGTTGTACTCCCAGACATCCACCAGAGCCCTCTGGTCTTTGGGAGCCGAATTGAATTGAGACAGCTTTAGAACCAATCCCTAATACATATGTGTATGGGCAGACATACCCTAAGATGGAGCATGTTCGGAGCTCATATGGAGACCAGGAGACAACTTCTCGGAAGAGTCAGTTCATTCTTTCTATCACGTGTGATCTGAGATCAAACTCCGGTCAGCACGGTTGGCAGCAGGCACCTTCACTCACTGAGCCTACCCCCCTCCCCCTTTGAGATAGGTATGCTGCACAGGATGGCCTTTGCCTCTCCAGTGCTGGGATTGTAAACCATGCCAGACTTTTCTGAACATGGGTTCTGGAGGAGCAAGCTCAGCTTTTCATTTTCCCAAGGTAAGCACCCTCCCAATTGAGCTATCACCCCAGACATGGGGTTTTGTTTGCTTGTTTTTCCTCCTCCTCCTCCTCCTTCTCCTCCTCCTCCTTCTCCTCCTCTTCCTCCTCCTCCTCCTCTTCCTCTTCCTCCTCCTCTTCTCCTTTTGAGACAAAGTCTATCTGTGTAGCCCTGGCTGTCCTGGAACTCCATCTGTAGACCAAGCTGGCCTCAAACTCAGAGATTTCCCTGCTTCTGCCTCTCAAGTGCTGGGATTAAAGGTGTGCGTCACCACTTCCCGCCTTGGTTTCTTTCTTTCTTTCTTTTGGTTTTTCAAGACAAGGGTATTTTTTTTAAATAAGAAAACTGAGTTATTTTTAATCACGTCTCTGTGTGTGTGGGTATGTGCTTGTGAGTGCAGGTGCCCACTGAGGCCAGAAGAGGGCACTGGCTACCCCAACCCCTAGGACCCCCAGCTGAAGTTACAGGCAGTGGATACTGGGAATTAAACTCAGGTCCTTCATAGGAGCAGCAAACAGTCTTAAGCACTGAACCATCTCCTCAGCTCCTGTTTTAGCCTCTTAAATGCTGGGATTATAGGCCAATGCCACCATATCTAGACTCTGCTCATTTTTGATCTATTATCTTTTATAGAATGTTCTTGAACAAGGGACAAATATTTGGTGTGTTCTCAGGGTTAGATTATAGAATTTAGGGACAATATCAGAGGGGTACATTATTCTTAGAAACCAAGTGTAGTAGCTTGTTTCTGTCATTCAAGCATTGGAGAGGCCAAGGCAGGAGGATCCAGAGTTGAAGGCCAGTCTTATGTAGCAAGACCCTTTCTTTAAAAAATTAAATTGATGGGCAGTGGTGGCGCACGCCTTTAATCCCAGCACTCGGGAGGCAGAGGCAGGCGGATTTCTGAGTTCAAGGCCAGCCTGGTCTACAGAGTGAGTTCCAGGACAGCCAGGACTACACAGAGAAACCCTGTCTCAAAAAACCAAAATTAATTAATTAATTAATTAATTAAAGAAGGGGCCTGGATATGATGGTGGGTATCTTTAATCCCAGCACTTGGGAGACTGGGGCCAGTGGATCTCTATGAGTTCAAGTCAACCTGGTCTACATAGAAAGTTCCAGAGCAGTTAAGGCTACATAGTAATATCTTAAAAAACAAACAAAAACAAAAACAGATAGAGAGTGCTTTTCATACAAGCCTGACAAGTGAACTCAATACTAGGAATCAGCTGGGCATGGTGGTGAATATCTTCCTTCCCAGCACTCATGAGGCAGAGGCAGGCAGATCTTTGAGTTTGAGGCCAGCCTGGTCTACAGGATGAATTCCAGGACAGCCAGGGCTATGTAGAGATAACCTATTTTGAAAAACAAAAAACCAAAAAAACCAAAAAAACCAAAAGAGTAGGAATCCAAGATAGGAGAGACCCAATCATGAATGCTGCTTTCTGACTTCCAGAAGCATGCCATAATGTCCTTGCACACACACACACACACACACACACACACCCCAACAGTAACATAGAAACTAAGAAGAAAGAAAAAAAGCAAAATGGTGTTTTTCCTCAGACCCATCATGTGTCATGAGAGCAACACGGCTCACAGCTGATGGTCTTAACTTTTGCTTTTTGGGTAAGGAGCTATCTGCCGGGTCAAGTGTCTACTTCCCTCCACTTATTTTCCATTTTGTCTGCTAATGATTGCCTGATTCATTGATCCAGTCTCACCATGTAATCCTGGTAGGCCTGGGACTCTCTATGCAGACCAGGCTGGCCTAGAACTCACAGACCATCTGCCTCTGCCACACCCTAGTACTGGAATTGAAGGTAGGCAGCACCACACATGCCTAGCTCCCCTTCATTCTGTAAAGACACTAAATCCCCATACCAGGGAGGAAGTAAGCCCCATTTCCTGGAGGAAGGAGTGTCTGTAGTAGAAGATTCCAAGGATGAATAAGGAAGGGCAGCAAAGCAGGTTCCTCCTTAAAGTTTCATTCCCAACTGCAGCATCCTTGGGTGGATCTTGCTTCTTAACAGAAATCACAAACTCCAGGCTCAGTGTAAGACTCAGGAGGCAGTAGCTTTCTCTGAGTTTGAGGCTAGCCTGGTCTACTTAGCAAGCTCCAGATCAGCCAAGGCTACATAGTGAGCCCTTGTCTAAGAAACCAAAACCAAAACCAAAACCAACCAACCAACTAACCAGCCAAACAAAAAACTCACCCCCAAATTAAGGTGGAGAATGATAGACCATTTTTGACCTCTGGTCTTTTCATACATTCTCATGGGCAAATCTCATCTGCATGCAGTGAACACGCACGCACGCATGCACGCATGTTGTCTCCTTGCGCATCCTTTCCCTCCTGTTATTCCTGCTCTGGCTCCACTAGTCTATGATTCAGCTGAGGCTGGATCTGCACATGCAGGGTTATATTTTCTCCTCATGCTGGAGGGCTGCTAGCGAGCACTCTGGTTTTTACATAAAGATGAGAACACCTAATAACAGTATCTCAGCACATGTGCCCATCACTAATCCATACATCACTGCAGTTTAGTGGCAGTCTTGAACCTCTCCAGAAACCTTTGTCTTTACTGGAAGATTCTTCCTCCTTCACAAGGCTGATTTCCACCCAACTGCCTGTCTATTCATACCTGGAATTCAAGGACAGGTACTCATTTTCTTGTTTATGACCTGCCCTGTTAGCTGGGTTTTCAATAAACCGAAAGGAGCATGCTGCCTCTCCTGTGACTGTGAAAAGAGCAGCCAGCAGCCTTCGGTACACAAGAACCATGTCTTCAGGAGAGCTCACTGCATGCCTGTTTCATGGGTAAAATAAAGGACCATTGCAGAGATTGAGTGAATATACGAAAAACTGGTGCATGAAGCTGACATGTCCAGATGATTTATTACCATCATTAATTAGTATGATAGGCTTAGCAGGCCTTCCATAAGGAGGTGCAAACTCAGAACCACACCTGACTCATGAAAATTAATTTTTTTAAAAAACAGCATGATATTTGACCGATGCTATCATTGTCATCGTCGTCTGGAAGATGATTTGTTTTGTTTGTTTGTTTATGTTTTTCTGAGACAAGAGTCTCTCTGTGTAGCCCTAGCTGTCCCAGAACTCACTCTGTAGACCAGGCTTGCCTCAAACTCAAAGGTATCCACTTGCCTCTGCCTCGAGTGCTGGAAAGGCGTAAGCCACCACGCCCAGCCTGAAAGATGTTTTAATACGAGCGATTTTTTTTTTCCCCACCGTCTTTTGCTGGTCTCCTCCCTAGCAGCCCAGGGATGCTCCTCAGGCCTCTGCCTTCCCAGCCTGAGCCAGAGCCAAGGATGAAGATTCTGGCGCTTGTGGACCATAGGTTCCCATCGCCCCGCCCACAGGCCGCTGGACGGCTAGTGGTCTCCACAGAAACCCACTCAGGGGCGTGTCAATGTCAAGCCTGACAGAAATCTTCGCCTATTCAGTTGAAGATTTTCGGCAGAAGAGCGTCAGACTGGTTTCTGAGTGGTTTATCTTTAATAAAGGGCGGGAATAAGGCGGGAGCTGTTACCATCTTTACCAACCAAAAGCCGAGGTAGCTTTGATGGACAAGCGTAGCGGGAAGGGACTAGGAATGCCGGCGGTCATCCAACCGGCCGGCTGCAGTAAGGAGAAAAGGCCAATCAGAAAGTGGCAGGGGCGGGGCTAAGGGACCGGTTGCTCCGGAAGTGGAGGGAGGGGGTGAAAATGGCGCCCAGCTCGAAATCGGAGCGGAACAGCGGGGCCGGGAGCGCCGGCGGTGGCCCTGGGGGGACCGGGGGAAAGCGGGCGGTGGGGCGGCGGCGGGAACACGTTCTCAAGCAGCTGGAGCGAGTCAAGGTGAAGCCTGAAGCCTGAGACGAGCGTCCGGTTGTGAGGAGGAGGGGACACGGGAGGCGGCCGAGGGAGGGCGGTGCGGCGGGGTGGGGGGCGGGGCCGGGAGGGGGCTGGGCGGGCCGGGCAGTGGGGATGGGGATGGGTTTGGCGGTGTTGAGGCTGGTGCTGAGGCGCGGGCTGGGCTGGCGAAGGTTGCTGACTTGTGTGGAGCCAGCAAGGCGGGTCACCTGTAGGGGGCCTTGGATGAAGGCTGCTAGGCGAGATCATTGAAGAAGGGGCTTGGGTGGAGGAAGCCGGAGAGAATCATGGAGGAAAGAACGGGGATGAAGGCGGATGGGCGGGTTACCGTAGAGGCTGTTCTGGAGGAAGGGGAGACCTTGGTTTCGAACGATTTTTCAAAGCGCTGCCCCTTATTGGAGCTCCCCCCAACCCTAAAGAGCCCGGGCAGTGAGCATCCTCCGTTTGATGCTCCTTGTCTGTCCCAGCTCTGACCATCTCTATCTCTAGTTCGTGTACCTAGGTCTGCCTCACTCATTGAATGGAGGAGTGTTTCTAGAGTAGGGCCAGGTCTTCTTAAAGTGGAAGCCACTTACTCAGGGCTGTCTCCCCTGTCAGAGGACACCTGGAAGGCCAGGAATGTGAATAATCTGTTAGGTGGGCAGCAGTGAAGCAAGATTGTCGATGTGCACAGGAAGTTGGGAACTGGGTGAGGGCAAAACGTGCCTTTTAACTGGTGCTCCCCAGGCAAGCCTGTGGCTCTGCCTTTAGCCTAGACACTCCCTGGGCAAGGGTTATATCCTCCCGGGAAGGCTTGACTGACAGGGCCATTCCCTTCATGGGTTGAAATGAAGTGGGGGCAAGGTGCCAGCCCTTCCCCTGCAGTTCTTTTCCCACTAGATGGCTATCTCTTGAAGGCCAGCCAAAATAGCTCCCCAGTGGTCAGCTTTATGCCTGTGTTTCCTCAGATCCTTCCTTGGTGATGTTTTAGGGTGTGACAGTTGGTTGACAGGTAGCAGTTAATTAAGAAAGGGATTTGCTTAATAATGGATTGGAGCAGTGGGGATACTGGGAGCTTTAGGCTCTGGGGCCAGCGAGATGGCTTCATAGGTGCAGGCACTTACCACCAAACCTGATAACGTGTGTGATTCCCAGGACCCACGGAGTGAGGGAACACATATAGACGCCCGCATGTTGTCCTCACCTCTACTGTGGGCTGTAGTCTGCACAGTAACTACATTATAAAAAGAGAAATGGGTCCCCTTGTGGGCTAATTGAGAGCAGGCAAATAAATACATGGTCCTCACGTCCTAGTCTCCTGTCTGATTGGTCAGCTTTCAGGAAGGAGCCAGTTGTCTTAGTGAGGGGATTCTTCCACGGGGGTCTTCCATGGACCTTAGGCTAGGGGGACACAGAATCCAAACGGGGCCTATGGCTGGGATGTAACATGGGTCCTTGGTGGGGATTGGGTGCTTTGTAAGGTCACTCGGCTTCGGTGTCTCCATCTGCCCCAGCAGTGGGCCTGGGGAAGCCTCTGCCTCTGGTAAGGAGGCTGGGAGGCCACTTGGCTAAAGAGCCCTGGCTGTTTCTTCCCCAGATCAGTGGGCAGCTCTCACCTCGTCTCTTCCGGAAGCTGCCCCCCAGGGTCTGCGTGTCCCTCAAGAACATTGTAGATGAGGATTTTCTCTATGCAGGGTGAGGTTAAAGCTGGTTGGGTGGTGGCAGGCCGGGCTGTGAGCTGGCCCTCATCTGGCCACTGCCCATTCTGCCCACAGCCATATCTTCCTGGGATTTTCCAAGTGTGGCCGCTATGTCCTGTCCTACACCAGCAGCAGCGGGGATGACGACTTCTCCTTCTACATCTATCACCTCTACTGGTGGGAATTCAACGTTCACAGCAAGCTCAAGCTGGTAGGGCCTGGCCCTCCTTCTCCTCCAGCAGGCCCACACTGGGCTGACCCTTCAGATAGCAGGGATTCAGCTGCTCCTGAATCATTCAACCTGTGTTCTGTGTATAAATGGCAGTGACGTACCAGTGGGGTGACCCATGTAGCGTTACTGATTTTTTAGGTCAAACTAGTGATTTCATTTGGCTTATATATCGTATCATATATAGCCCATGTGACACCCTGGCCTGGGCCAGGATGCAGGCAGATTTCTTAGATTCACACAGGTTGTCACAGTGGCTTTAGCTACTTCAGTTTCTGTTCCCATGGGCTTTGTTACTCAGAGGGAGCAGGGAGGTAATATATTCAGTCAGTTTCCCTCCAGCTTGCAGGGCTCTCTTTGGCTCAGGCCTCCCTGGGCCATTTGTGATGAGAGCTCTTTTCTAGCTTGGTTCTGGTGTAGCCCTTCCTTGCTCTGGTCGGGCCCTGCTTAGCCTCATACTGACTGAGCATGCTGCTTAGGTCCGTCAGGTGCGGCTCTTCCAGGATGAGGAGATCTACAGTGACCTGTACCTAACTGTGTGTGAGTGGCCTAGTGACGCTTCCAAGGTCATCGTGTTTGGTTTCAAGTGAGACTGGGGGCAGGCAGGGTGGCTGTGGGGCAGGCAGGGTGGGCTTGTAACCCCTCACAGGCCTGAGGCTGAGGGTGTGCTACCTCTAGCACCCGCTCAGCCAATGGGATGCTCATGAACATGATGATGATGAGCGATGAGAACCACCGTGACATCTACATCAGCACTGTGGCTGTGCCACCTCGGGGCCGCTGTGCTGCCTGCCAGGACGCCAGTCGTGCCCACCCAGGTGAGGCACCGGGGGCCCTAGAGGGCGACGGGACTGCTGGTCCACTGCCACGATGTCAAGTGAGCTGTAGTGTGTCTTTCTGCAGGGGACCCAAGTGCACAGTGCCTGCGGCACGGCTTCATGCTGCACACCAAGTACCAGGTGGTGTACCCCTTCCCCACCTTCCAACCCGCCTTCCAACTCAAGAAGGATCAGGTGGTGCTGCTCAACACCAGCTACTCTTTGGTGGCCTGCGCTGTCTCCGTCCACTCAGCAGGTAGGCCCATTTCTGTTCAGAGCTCAGACCAGGAAACCTGGCTGAGAGGGCTCAAATCTCTCATGGTTAGATAGCTGGGAGGTGGGAAGACTAGCCTGGCATGTTCAGTGGTAATAGCGGGGCTAGGGGTTCTTACCCTGGGCTGCTCCGCATAGCAACCTACTGAGCCCATGTAGGATGGTTCCTGCCCAGCATGACAAAAAAGATGATGTAACAGTTAATGTGCTCTGAGGACAGGGACTTGTCCTAAGCAGTGCATCTTTGCTGTATGAAAATGAGAGACAATGTCTACACGGCATTGATGGTGTGACAGCGGGCAGTGCTGGGACTCCTCCATTGCTGGTGTGACAGTGGTGTGACAGTGGGCAGTGCTGGGACCCCTCCATAGTCAGTGTCACCCTGCCAACATTAGTTAGAATATACTTAGTACACACTCGGCTGTCTTGGATCTTTGGTGTCAGGGAGTACTAGTAACAAATACAGTGTCTATGAAGCCCTAGCTGGCCTAGAGCTCACAGGCCTTTACCTCCTGAGTGCTAGAATTAAAGGTGTATAGCACCATACCCGGCTTTCATGGTGTATTTTTCTTTTTAATTTTTAAATTCCACTTTATTTTATATTACTTAAACATTTCATACATACAGGACACACACATAGGACACACACACAGGACACACACAAAGGACACACACAGGACTCACAGGAGGGCTAGAGCTGTATACTACTTTTGGGATAACAACATGTTTTGAGTTTGGGACAACTCAAATCTGTTCCCATCAAAGCGGCTGCCCTGGGGCAGGGGAAGGAAGAGGCAGGGCCAAGTGCATGTGATGACCATGCTGACCAGCAAAGGACAGGAACTTAATCCCCAGCCCTCCCTGGACACCTGTGTCACTATGGAAGAGATAGCTAAGCTTTACTAAGGCTGTGCCACCTGTTGACCATGAGCCTCACACATGAGGCCCAAGCAAGGACTGAGGAGTCTTGGCTTGAGGACCTGTATTGACTTTGTCCCTAGCCTGGTGTTCAGCTTATCTCAGAAGTTTATGCCAAGCTGTTTTCAATTTAACCTCTTATCCTGACTGTCTCTCGCTGGCCCCTTGGACAAAAGCCTCTCTGAGAGGCATAGTGCTGCTTATAGGGAGGGGTGTGGCACTCCTTGGTGGCTTGTTAGGTTCCTCTGCTGACTCCTACTTCCTCCAGTAAATGTGGCCTGTCTGCTTGAGCTGGTCTTGTCCAGTTATGAGAATTCACTTAGCTCATACCTGTTCTCACTGCAGACCGCACTCCAAGGGCAAAGCTTTTGTACATCTCATTTGCTGTGTCCTTTCTGAGTAGCAAGATACATGTTCAGATGAGGTCTGAGTACTAGCCTGGCATGAGAAAGGCTTTGGGTTCTACTCCCAGCATGCTTTTTAAAAGTCTTGAAGGCCCCAAGCCAGAGGGCAGCGGAGCTTCCTCCAGAGAAGCTCACATAAGTCTGGTCTTTGTGTTCAGACTGTATGTGCTTTCTGAACTCTTGCCCTTCCAAGGGCTTCAGCCTGACTTGAGCACAGGAATGGCTCCTGGGAGCTCCTTCAGGTGGGTTTCTAATCTAGGCTTTGAACTGTGGTGACATAGCCCACTTTCATGCTTTTTTGCAGGTGACAGCAGTTTCTGCCAAATCCTGTATGACCACACAGCTTTGCCCCCAGCCCCACCCAGCTCTCCAGGACCTTGGAGCCCTGAGGCAGTCCCCGCCTTCCCCAGCCTTGGTGTTGAGGTGGTCCCAGCCCAGCCCTCTGGAGCCCCTGAGCCCTCACCAGCCATTGCCAAGGCCAAGGAGTTTGTGGCTGACATCTTCCGCAGGGCCAAAGAGGCCAAGGGTAGTACCTTGGAGGAAGCTCGGCTGCCTTCTGGCTTGGGGCCCTCAAGCAGCCGCTGCCGCCCATCTTTAGAGCCTCAAGCTCCAAGTGGGGAAGTGGTATCCAGAGACAGCCCTCCTGCTGCAGAGACCACTGCCCCTGAGCCTGGCTACATCAATTACACCAAGCTGCACTATGTGTTGCAGTCTGGGGAAGGGACAGAGCCTGAGGATGGTGAGGGGCCTTCCTGGGACAGGATCTGGGATGGGGCAGTCCCAAGAGGACTGCTGGCCTGCTTCTACCTTCTGCCTGCCTCCCCAGAGTTTGAGGATGACAAGATCTCCCTGCCCTTTGTGGTGACTGATCTCCGTGGCCGGAACTTACGGCCCATGCGAGAGCGGACAGACATGCAGGTGGGTAGCCATGCTGTAAGCCGTGGGTGATCCAGGACCTGGGGGTGGTTGGGACTACCCCTAGCTCTCAGCCATCTATCCCCAGGGCCAGTACCTGACAGTGGAGCAGCTTACGCTGGACTTTGAGTATGTTATCAACGAGGTCATCCGCCATGATGCCACCTGGGGTCACCAGTTCTGCTCTTTTAGTGACTATGACATAGTCATCCTGGAGGTGAGGCTGGGGTACAGCAGGAGGCAGGAGTGTTCCCACTATAGGATCTCTTTGTAACTGTCCCTGCTTGCTCCCAGGTCTGCCCAGAAACCAACCAGGTCCTGATCAACATTGGACTGCTGCTCTTAGCCTTCCCAGCTCCCACTGAAGAGGGCCAGCTTCGGTGAGTGGCAGGGCCTTTGGCTAACCCTCATGTGGGACCACACAGACCCTTCTGCAGGATGGACAGGGTGAACAGACAGAACCCAGAGAGCCCATGCTGTCACTGGGACAATGACAGCCAGTCCAAGGGACTCACCAGCCCACCCTCTTGTCTTCCACCACCACAGACCCAAGACCTATCACACCAGTCTCAAGGTGGCCTGGGACCTCAACACGGGCATCTTTGAGACAGTCAGCGTGGGTGATCTAACTGAGGTCAAAGGACAGACCAGGTGAGGCAAGGCAAGAGTGAGTTTCCAGGGAACCCTGGTGGTTGGCAAGACAGCTCATCTCCACTCATGTATGTGGTCCCCAGTGGCAGTGTCTGGAGCTCCTACCGAAAGAGTTGTGTGGACATGGTCATGAAATGGCTGGTGCCGGAGAGCAGCGGCCGCTATGTGAACAGAATGACCAATGAGGCACTGCACAAAGGTAGGAAGTGCCCTGGCTGGCAGGACACCCCATTTTACCCTGGATCCCTGGCATGCTGGAGTAAGGAGTGTCGTGGGATGTGAATGGCATCCAGCTATAGCTGGGGGGGGGGGGGTCATTGGGAAGCTCTCTGGAACTTTTAGGCCGAGTTGGCTACCAGACTGGACCAGGTGGATGATGGTTCTGCGTATCCTCTGCAGGGTGCTCACTGAAGGTTCTGGCAGACAGTGAGCGGTACACTTGGATTGTGCTGTGAGGGCTGGACTGCCCTGGACCCTGACTCCAACTACCTCCACGGCCCAGAGAGGACCGCCTTCCTGGGCTGGCCCTACAAGGGCCACAACCTGCACTAGTGTTAGGTTGCGGGATGGGACTGGTGCAGCAGCTTTCGGTGGCCCGAGAGTCTGGATGTGTCTTTATTTATGCCTATTTAATTGGGAAAGGGCAGAGAGAGGAGCCCCTTAGGCCTGGCCTAACCCCAGTGAAGCCCAGTCCTGCTTCCTGTGCTCTGGCCCTTTTCCTTGGCTGCACGTGTAGCCCTTTAGGGAGGCCAGTGGTTCCAGCCTCCCTCACCTAGGGTGGGGACCCGTGGCCGCCTCGCCTTGTTCTTCATGTACTAAATGCTTTATTTCTGACCTGGCTTGTGTCCCTTTCTGTCCTCAGCACACCACTCCACACACACTCCCCATCTAATCCTGCTCTAGTCATCAGTAGACAAAGATCACAGCAGTATTTATTGTTTTAAGAAAGACTACAAAAAGGTAGAAAACAGCACACTAAACTACCACGCGCGTGGATACTTTGACCACTGGGAAGGGAGGCCCATGGGGAGTGTGCAGGACCACCCCAAAAGCTGTAGCACGCGGAGCACACAAAATAGTGATTTCTATACAATAGGCCAGATTTTTTTTTTCTCCATAAACATCTATCACAGATTGAAGACACTGAGAAAAACGGGAACGGATAAGGCCATGATGGTTGGAAAAAAACCCAACAAGTTACTGACTCCGCTCAAGCGGCACTCACTAATCACACAATAGTTACGGGGGTCAGGGGCACTGCACGGAGGAGAAGCATCTCTGGGGGCAGGTTTCGGTCACAAGCTGATGGGGTGGAAGGCGCAGGGTGAGGCCTCGGGTCTGGAGCACCTGGCCCTGCAGCCAGCCGGATGCTCCTCTTTGGAAGCTGGAGGCCAGGGGCCCTTCACAAGATGCCCCTCTCTGGGCTGCAGGACCAGGAGAACCCAGCTCTGGAGAAGGTGCGACACCCACAGCTTTAATTGCACTTATACCAAGAAAGGGGAGCAGTGGTACTGCTACTGATGGTGGGGGTCCCAAGGTGCTACCCACCTGCACCTGCCCAGGCAGGCTGTGCAAAGCCAGAGAGCAGAATAAGTTAACAGTTCCACAGGGGAGTAGCTGGCCTGCTGCCCTCTGGGGTGGTAGTGGTGAGGGGACAGGGCTGTGAGCTGGGGCAGGAAAGAGGGACACCTAGGCAGGTTCCTTAAGGCACGTCTTTTGTGTCAGGGTTTGCAGCTTCGGTTCTGCCCAGCCCCGCCCATGATTGTACCAGCCCCAAGAGGGGAGACTCTCCTAGCCTTCCCTGTCAGGGGACCCTCTCCAGCTCTGGCATGTGCTGGAAGGATGACAGTGAAGCCACAAAAGCTGAAGGACCGGACCCTGGCTTGGAGGGGCAGCAGCGGCAGGTTGGGCGGGTAGAGGGGGTGCAGGGAGGTCTCAGGCTTAGCTGGAGGGCAGGGCCTGCACAAAGAGGCCACGAGTGTCAGTCCGCGCCAGTTTCGCTGGTGGCTCCAGAGCTTCTGGGCCTAGTGCGGGGGACTCGCTGCCAGCCGCCAGAGAGATGTCTTGTGGCAGCTCGTCCTCACTCTCCTCTTCCTCCTCTTCTTCCTCATCTGGGGCACAGGGACCAGGCCCAGCTCAGCGACAGACTGAAATTTCCAGGGACACTTGGCCTCCCCCATTATCTGCCCCTACCCCCGGAACCCAGATCCTACGTGGGGATATGCACTGCTACCTTTGTCAGGGTCCAAGGGATTCAGTGAGGTGGCCAGATTTGCAAACTGAAGAAGAAAAAGAGACAAGTCAGGGTTCCACTACCTGGTACTTGCCCATGCCCCTAGGACCTCACCATGCACACCTCTCCCATGACCGCGATTGGGGTCTCGCCCTTGGCCTGGGCCACTCTGTGCTCGATCAGGTAGTACATGTACTCGTCATAGAGCAGCCGGATGAGGTGGAAGGAGCCGAAGCTGGCGGCACTGCGCAAGGTCAGGTCCCGGATTACCATGGAGCTGGAGGCAGTGACCAAGAGACTGTCAGGATGTCGGGGCTTTCACCCTACTCTGCTGCTGACAGGCGTGCTGGGTCCTTGCTGTTTTCCCCAATGTCTCTTGTGAGCTAACAGGCTTTCCCTAGCCCTATCCACCACTTCTCACAGGCGCACCTTTGAAGGAAGGTCTTCTCTAACCCACACTGGGATGCCCCGGTCTCAGCCCTCCCAGCCAGGACCCGGCTGCACAGGCGCGCACCTGTAGAAGGACCACTTGAGGAGGAAGAGCTTGGCCGCCTTGGGGAAGCCGGAACTGCCCTGGTAGGGCTTGAGCACCTGGCTCACAACGCCGTCCAGCCAGGCTGCCCATTGCTCCAGTGAGTTCTGCTGCTGCAGTGTCACCTTGAAGTCCTGCTCCAAACGCTGCACCACACGGTCCTCGCAACGACACACCCACGAGGCCTGCTCCTGGGGCGCAGCAGGCAGCCGCTCAGCCGTCTCTCCCATCGCTCCCTCCTGTCCCAGCCCCAACGGTGCTCACCTGGACATTTGCGAAGTCCACGCGATTGAGGTCGCTTAGCATCTGGTTGATCTGCGCAGTGTTCTGCAGCACTGCACGTGCTGCCTGCGCCAAGTGGTTGAGGGATGTGTAGCGCCGCAGCGTCTGTGCAAAGGCACCAGCTGCTGCCACCTGCATGGGAGACAGCAGGCCAGGGGCTTCCACACAAACCCCACCCGGCCCATCCTCACTTGAAGGGTGTGCATTACTGCTTCTGTTTGGAGACCAAGGGTGGACCTCCAGTACTGTTGTGGGTCAAACATTCAACTTGGCATACTGACTTGCAATCCATCCACCCACCCATCTATCCATCCATTTTGATTTTTCAAGGCAGGGTTTTTCTGTGTAGCCCTGGCCATCCTGCACTGGGCTAACCTTGAACTCTACCTGCCTTTGCCTCCAGAGTGCTGGGATTAAAGGTGTGGGCCTCGACCAGCTATTTTTCTATTTATTTATTTTGTGCATTTGGGTTTTTGTTGTTGCTTTTTGAGACACTGTTTCTCTCTGTGTAGCCTTGGCTGTCTTGGAACTTACTCTGTAGACCAGGCTGGTCTTAAACTCAGAAAGATATACCTGCCTCTGCCTCCTGAGTGCTGGGGTTATAAGGCATTCGGCACCACACCCTGCTTATTTTGTGCATTTGTATGATGGCCCACTCCCAAAAGTCAGAGGACAACTTGTGGTAGTGAGTGAGTTCTCTCCATCTACCATGTGGATCCCATGATCAAATTCAGGTTACTTGCGTGGAAGGCAAGTACTTTAATGCACTGAGCCATCCCCCTGGCTCTGACTTGCACTTTTCTTTAACTATGTGTGTGATGGTGATCAAACTCGGCTCCACACTCACACTAAGGCAGTATTCATCACTGAGCACACTCCCTGCCCCCAAGCCCCAAATTACTGGGGTGTTTTTGTTTTCCCCTTTGGCCTTGCTGTGAAGGCCAGACTAGGCTTGGTGGTTCTCATCCTTTGTGCTAGGATTACAGGTATGCATCTTCATGCCCGACTCATGCCATTTTCAATGACAGACACAGAAAGAAAGCCCACCCTCCAGTGCTGAGGCTGGGGCCCAAGGCCCTGCACAAACTAGATTAAGAGTGTACGCTGAGCTCTGTATGCAGTTG
Source organism: Rhynchomys soricoides (assembly GCA_019843965.1). NCBI lineage: Eukaryota > Metazoa > Chordata > Mammalia > Rodentia > Muridae > Rhynchomys > Rhynchomys soricoides. Next base: position 1,492,875 of record JADRCH010000041.1, read on the forward strand.
TAAATGACTGTTTCAATCAGAGCAGCCTCAGATACAGGCTTACCAGGCATGGTGGGCCACACCTTTAGTCCCAGCACTCAGGAGGCAGAAGCAGGTGACTCGGGTGACTTTGAAGCCACCCTGGTCTGTGAAGAAGAGTTGAAGGCCAACCAGGACTACACAGGAAGGCTGTGTCTTAATAAATCAGTAAATAGATGGCAGATAGATAGATGATGTCTTCAGTACTAAAACCCTGTATATACCCTGAAAGCCTTTCAGATATGGGTCCCTGGGTATAGACAGCATAGAATGCCTGGAGCCAGCCCTGAGACCCTTGAAGGGGAAGTCTTCACAGGCACACAGCAGTCACACAGACAAACCTTCAGCCCAGTGCTGCAGCCTTGTTGCCCAGTCCACTCACCTTCACCCGAAGCATCTCCTCAGGGATGTTCACCATGGCATGGGTGAGCCAGCTCTCCAGGCTCTTGGCAAAGTTCCGGATTGCTTGGGTCAAGGCACCTATAGATGATGGGGTTGCTGGTCAGGGTAAGCAGGGGGAGGGGTTCCTTCCAGGGAGGGGGGCTGCCACCAGCACTCACTGGGGATGGGCCGCAGAACATCGGGGATGAGGATCTCCACCAGGCCCTGGTACAGCACATTGTCACAGTGCTTGGTCCATTGAAGCACAGGCTGGAACTTGGAGAGGAGCACCAGACTGGCCCTGGGCAGGCGCTTCTCTGCCTCATCATGCCTGTAGGAACCCACCCAACCCCCAGTCAAGGCCATGTGTAATCCCCACATGCAGGGATCACCTCCTTCCAAACCCTGGGGACTCACACGGCCAGCGGTGGTGCCTCATTAGGCTGGCTAAGATTATATCTCCAGAAGGTCTTCCACAGCGTTTCTACCAGTGTGAACTGGAGGTTTACCATGACGTCCACGATGGCCTGCAGGGTCAGGAATTCACAATGGGAAATGGCAAAGGGCCATCATGGGGCTTCCTGCCCAGGGCAGAAGACCAGTTTGCATTCAAGGCTAGCCCACTCGGTCTCTCACTCATCTGACAATCCTACCTCACAGTGCTCCCGGTACAGAACCTGGAAGGCCTTGACATCCCCAGGACCGACACCCTCAGGCAACACTTTGCCCTGGAGGTCCAGCTCAGCAAAATCAGGGAGGCTCCTGGAGGCATCTAGGAGTAAGGGCACCATGAGGACCCGTGTCTACCTGCCTACCTCTTGTTTCCTTTGGGGTTCTGGTCACCTATCACCTTCCCAACTTGTGTCAATCCCATGTATGGGGTGAATGGCTAGGCTCAAGCAGGATCAGCAACTGGCCCGGGGTCCCATGGCCCCCTGCCCAGAGCACACGAGGTGCTTTTGCCAGCCCTGACTGTCTGATGATTGCTGGTTCTCGTTGATCCTTAGTCGACTGGTACAAGCAGCCTCCCTGCCGAGAGAGTAGCTCCTAAAGGCCCTACTTGTAGGCCACCAGGGCCACGCAAGTCTGTGTCATCTCCCTCCTTTCACTCCCCAGACACAGCGTCACTGTTCACCCATCAGGCTATTCTTAGCAGCTATCAGTGTCACCGGCAGGCCTTGACTTCCCTTTTTTGCATCTTTAGTGTATGTAAAACCTGAACACATACCGTGGATACACACTTGCCCTCTCGGTTACTAATCCTAGTCATAGACACAGAGTTTCATGCCAGCAAGGATGGCATCACCTTCATGGTAATGAACCACTGTTTGACCATCCAAAGCATCACCAGCTTCACTGGGGATACATAAACACAGAAACACTGACTACTGAAAGGAATGGGGTGGCACGTAAGCTGAGATCTCAGCACTGTGGAGGCTGAGGCAGAAGGGTCATGAATTCCAAGTCAGGCCTGAATAGATGGTGAGACCAGGTCTCCTAAGTATGGGATAGGCCAACATGGTAGCACATGCCTTTAATCCCAGCTCTTAGGGAGCAGAGGCAAGTGGATCTCTGTGAGTTGGAGGCCAGTGTGGTCTACACAGTGAGTTCCAGATTAGCCAGGGCTGTATAGTGAGACCCTGTCTGAAAAAAACAAAAGCCAAAATAACCAATAACCCCCCAAAATGGGGTTGGGAGATCTTGGGAGGTTTCTGGGTCTAGAACAATCCCATAAAGACAGAAGCAAGCAAGCCTGAATATCCACCAGACTCCCACTATGGACCCTCCTGAGTCCCCTGGGATAGGCTGCACTGCCCAGCCCATCGGCTCTCACCCAGGAACTGCTGGTACTGCTGCACCTGGGCGCTGATGTCTGACAGCCCTGTGCTCTGCTGCCCCACGGCAACACCGTTGGCCACGCCCTCCATCTTCTGGATGGGCTTGAGCCTGGAGGGGAAGGGGTAGTGGGGTGCTGGTGGGGAAATGGGCCAGCTGAGGGAAGGGGAGACAAGACCTGGTAGGGGGAGGAATAACCCAGCTGTGTGGGGATTAGGATCCTGAGGGGGATGGGCTGGGGTGGGGGATGGGTAGCAGGTGCAGACTGATGGAGGGATGGCTGGGGAGGAGGTGATGAAGGGATCTGGTCGGAGTTGGGCTGGCTGATGAATGTTGTCTAGGGCATGGTCAAGTGGTGGTATGGTACAGCCGACTTCGCAGTCCCTGCTCAGTTCCAGAGCAGGAGGCCCCTACCTCTGTTTCTGGGAGAAGGGCTGGCCTCGCATGGCCATGTGCTGCTGATCCTCCATTAGTCGCAGCAGGGGTGAGCTGGCTTTGATCCGCAGGCCATAATAGTGGTACTTAGAATTACCCCTGGGAAGAAGGGGGGATGTGTGAAGCGCTTTACCAGCTGGGCAGGCAGGACACTGGGGGTCTCATGCTTTCCTCTCATTTAGGGGCCTGGACAGAAAAAGCTTCCCAGCTGAGCTGAAGAACATGGCATTCTATGCCAGGAGTGAGAATCTGGCAGTATGAGTCACTGCTTGCTACCAACTCTAATACCAGGCAAGCACTTGGCAGACACTAGGCTACTGGTCATAAGGGCACATGAGGTGCTTATACTACTAAGCATGTAGCTCCACTTTGCTTCGTCTCTATCCCATGAAGGGTGCTCCTGACAGCCTGGATAGGCATGAGAAAACTGAGACGCGGAGATTAAGTCCATGACCTATGGGTAACATGAATGAACAAATGAATGCAGGCATGCAGTGATGCCTGAGCAGCTATCTGGAAGAGACCAGCAGGAACCAAGAGATTGCTAAGGAGATGGAGTAAAGAACAGGAAAGAGAAGATAGCCCAAGCCATGTCCCCAGGGAAGGCACACACAGGGCTGAGCAAGGGGGTGAACAAGTAGTTCAAGACCACTGGGGGTTGAGGTGGGCAGATGAGGATAGAGGGGGCGGGGCAAACCTGGTGCCCAGACGGCGTGTGCGCAGACCCATGAATACTGAGCGGATGAGCTTGCCGAAAGAGGCAGCGTTCACCGGCTCCAGCTTCTGCTCTTGGCAGTGCAGCAGGTAGTGGCAGTAGAGGGTGCTCCGCGGCAGGCTCACGCCCTCAGCAGTCTCGTAATTATCCAGGAGCCACTGGACCTGGAGCACAGAGAGGACTGGGTAGTGCTGATAGTCTGCGTGGCTGCGTTTTCTGCAACTGCTTTCCACGGTGGTTCTGAAAGCCACCCTGGCCAGCTGTAAGTCACATATCCTGTCACAGTACTCCTGGAAACTACAGTCTTTAGAAGTTTCTGGAACAGCACTGACCAATACACTTGCTACTGGACACCTGCAGCTATTTAAAGACAAAATCATTACTATGTGAGGAATGAGAATTCAGTCTCCCGAGGTCACAGAATAAGAGTCCATCTGTAAAACATTCTAGAAGTGACGTTATAAAGATGGAAAGTATTATAGATGGAAAACAAATCCATGTTCCTAAAGAGGTTCAGGGTGTCCCAAGTGAGGCAGAAGAGGGTGAAAATATACCCAAACTCCCCAAACACTGGGGAAACTGAGGCAGAAGAACCACAAATTCAAGACTATCCTGGACTACAAAGGGAGATTTTGTCTCAAAAACAATAGACAGAAGCCATCCCTGGTCCCAAACTGAGATTTCTGGATTGGATGTTCTCTGTTAGGGAAGTGGGACTAAGTACGGAGCCCAGGGAAGGGCGTGTGGGCATTTATCTTTATCAGTCTTTATTAACACTGCTTTTGTTTACATGTGTACGTGTTCATGTGAGTGGACACACGGGCACAGGTGTGGGGGTCAAGGGTTGACAGCTGATGTTTTCCTCGGCTGCTCCACACTTGTTTCTTTTTGATTTTGTTGTTTAATTTCATTTTATGTGTGTGTGTTTTGCCTACATTTATGTCTTTACCCACTACGTGCCTTATCCACAGGGGCCAGAAGAAGGTGTCAGATCTCCTTGGACTGGAGTTACAGACAATGTGAGGTGCCATGTGGGCACTGGGACTTGAACCTGGGTCCTCTGGAAGAACAGCCGCTCCTAACCACCAAGCCACCTCTCCTGCCCCACCTTGGACTGTTTAAGACAACATCTCTCACTAAACCTGGAGCTGACAGTCTGGCTATAGGTGAACCCAGGTTACCTCTCCGTCTCTGCTCTTCCCACTGTTGGGCTTAAAGGCTTGTGATATGCTGGGGATCCAAACTCACAACCTCTTGTTCTCACAGCAGGTACTTGATTACTGGGCTAGTCTTAGCCCCTTCCTGTTAACTGTTCTTATTACATTCATTTACTTATTTTGTGTGGAGAGAGAATTCATGTGAAAGTCACAGGAGCTGGTTCTTTGCCACCATGTGGCTTTCAGGGATTGAACTCAGGTAGTTAGGCTTAGTAGCATGGGCCTTTACCTCCTGAATCATCTCAGTAGCCTGCATGTGTCTACTTTTGAAAGAAGTCCATGCTACGTACCCCTAGCCAGCTTAGACCTAAGTAGCCTTACTCGTGGCCATGCTTCTGCTCCCCAGTGCTGGGATCACACAAGCATGTGCCACCCAGCCAGTGCTTGGCACCATATTTATAGCTTCCTGTGATCCTGTAATTCCTTCAAATATAATTGAAAAAGAAAAAACACACAACACAGTTCCTCAGGGACCTTGGCCACCTGGGCCCAACAGTAACCCAGGGCGAGAGGCGTCCAGTCACAGACAACCTCCTGCCTCCTCACCAGACCTGCTCACACGGCCGTGTGCGGTTTGGAGCAGCACCCGAGGACCTGCAGTGTTGGGAAATCAGATGGTTTGCAGCAGTGTTTTCTAAAACAAACTAAATAAACTAGTGAAGACCAGCAGCCAGGGTGCGCTGTTATGTGGCAAGGTGCAGGGGAACACGGCGTTCTGGCCCGATCCATAGTCCCTACTGATAATGGGCCCAACTTGGCTGGAATTCAGCTCTGCCGATGGGACTCTGGGAACTCATATCTTTCACTTTCTTTCTAGCCACCACCAGTTCTGATTAAGGGCATCTGTGCAACTGTCCCCAGAGCTTCACACAGCAGCTGAGGTGCACAGTGGCTGAGCAACACCTAAGGCTACACCACATATGAGACCAGGCCCTAGGTCAGGTGAGCACCATAAGACTAAGCTATGCCTTGCGTCAAACTTCTGTTCTCTGAGTACAGTCAGGTTTTCTTCTCGAGTGCTCACCTCCCATCTCTGAATAAGGCTGGACACTTACTGTGGCTGGTGAGGCACGGGTGGTGTGGGAGTAAGACTGGCTGGCGTTGCCTAGCATGTAGCCGCCTTGGATCACGTAGGTGCCTGCTCCACTGCCGCCGCCATTGCCACTGCCGCTGCCACTGCTGCCGCCTCCCCCGTTGCCCCCTGCACCCACACTGCTGTTGCTGGCCCCAGCCTCGCTGCTGGATGAGCTGGCGACAATCGGGCTGCCGGACACATACATGGGCACTGAGCCGCTGCTGGCCACGGTCTGGGAAGTAGCCGGCGTGCTGACCTGGGCAGCTGGGCCTGAAGCCTCATAGTAGCTGGTGCCTGCTGTCTGTGTGTAGATTGGCGTCTCAGGGTACTGGTAGGTGCTAGAGCGGCTGCCAAGAAGCAGACATGAAACAATGGTCAATATCTTGTACAAGGAAGCAGGGGTTCCAGGAGAGGACCAGAGAAACCACAGAAACACCAGTGTGGCCCACCTTCATGTATAAGGGACTGGGGACGGTCTGAGCACTGGATGGGCAACCACTTTCTTGTTTCCTAAAAAATTTCTTTATATTAACTTATTACTTGGAGAGGGGCACACATGCACATGTCAGAGACACCGTGTGGGGGTTGGATCTCTCCTTCCACTATGGGCCCTGGAGACTGAACTCAGATTGTAAAGCTTGGCAGCAAGTACCTGCTGAGCCATTTTCCTAGCCCTCGCTGGGCACTGAACTATATAGCACTCTAGCACAGGAATCAATTTCCTTACTGCAGAAGAGGAGAAAACAAGGGAGGGTCCAGAACTCAGAGCATATACGCGCTTCCCTCGGCAACAGACACATAGTCCAGAGAAGGGAAATACAGGAGGGAAGGCAAGGTACAAAGGACTGCAGGGCAGGCAGAGGAGCAGCCTTGGCTACCTCTTCCTGGCAGGGAGCTGCCCCTCCAATCCAGAACATGTACTGAGTGCAGGCACAGTTGGAAACAAGCTGCAGATCTAAGAGATGCAACTATAGCAAGACATCTGTAACATGTGGGCCCATCTCTGCAGGCTGCAGACTAAAGAGGGTAAGGGCAGGGCGAGAAGAAACACCATGATTGCCTCCCAGTCCTCCCCTGGGCACAGATGGACAGCCAGAACGGAGAGGAGAGGCTGGGATGAGGAAAAGACCGTCCTGTGTGCAGGACTCTGTGGAGAGGGGGCAGGCTGGGCTACCTCTAAGTTTTGATCTTTGAGCCCTCTTCATGTGTCAGTGATTAAAGCAGGAAAGCCTGAGCCAGGCAAGGGGGCTCAGTGGGGGGGGGGGGGTGTTTGCCACCAAGCCTGAAGACTTGGGTTTGATCCCCAAAGCCCACATAGCAACAGACTCCAGTGTTGTCGTCAGCACTGCGCTTACTACATGGTGCATATATCCTCATCCCCTTATGCACACAAGTGTGCCCACACGTACGTGTACACACACACACACTCACAGGCCGACAAGATGGCTCTAGGGTTAGAGACTCACACCACCACACCAGGCTCTTACCTAGGTACTAGAGTTCTGACCTCAGGTCATAACCTTGCTTCTTATGTCTGATAATCGAGCTATTTACCGATCCATCTTTCTAGCCCCCAAGAAAAATTATAAAACAGAATATGCAAGCCTGAGGAACTGGGTTTGCTCCCTTCTACCTGTGTAAAGGAGAGAGAAAACTGACTCCTTCAGCTTGTTCTCTGATTTCCATATGTGTACTGTGGTATGCACACACCCTCCCCATACACATAAATAAGTCAATTAATAATAATAAAAAATCCTCCAGGGCTGGAGAGATGGCTCAGTGGTTAGGGCACTGACTGCTCTTCCAGAGGTCCTGAGTTCAAATCCCAACTACATGGTGGCTCACAACCATCCGTAATGAGATTTGATGCCCTCTTCTGGGGTGTCTGAAGATAGCTACAGTGTACTTACATATAATAAATAAATCTTAAAAAAAAAAGATTCTCCTGCCTCTGCCTCCCCAGTGCTGCTTAACTACTATGTAGAAAAATTTAGCGGGGGTGGTAGGGGTGAAACCTTTGATCTCAACATGAGGGAGGAAGAGGCAGGCAAATCTCTGAGTTCAAGGCCACCCTGGTCTACAGATTGAGCTCCAGAGCAGCGGGAGCTATACAGAGACACTGTCTCGAAAAACAAAAACAAAAAAAGTTTTTTAGTATATTTTTTTTCCCCCTTTCTTGCCTAAAACCCAGATCCATCTAACTGCATGGCCCCTAATTTGTGGAGGTGTCTTCCCAATGGGCCAATGTCTCTCTTCTGCTACCAGCTGCCTACATTCCTGGCAGCCCCTGTGAAGTTCCCACAGGGGTGGGGCTATCACCTGAGCCTTGGAGGCCAGTTAGGAGCCCTAACCAGATCTGAGCCCTCCTTCCGCTCTTCTGCCCACTTACATGGCGCTGGCTGTGTAGCTGGCATCGCCACCCTCCACGTACTGCACCTGGCTGGAGTACACGTGTGGGACAGGCACCTGCGGGAGCTGCTGTACCTGAAGCAGAGGAAAAGCAGGGTGGTGGGTCAGGGCTGGCCGCCACCCACGGTCTCCCTGACGCCCAGATAAATCCCCAGCTGGAAGGTTGCATATCATCATTCTCTGAACAACATGGGCCAGAGATCGGCGGCGACTGAAGGTGGAAGGCTTAGGTGGGGCAGGCCTCAGTTGTGTCTGGAAAACAGGAGGTGCTGGCATTCTCTGCTTTGGCAAAGAGGTTTCTGAGGCTTATGAGCAAAGGAGGGGACACCAGATAGAATTCTGCAATGGGTTTGGGAGGTGGGTTTGTAATTTAAAAACCGGGCCTGGAGGTTTTCTGGAAACTAAAAAAGGTTTCCCAAGCAGATTAGAGGTGGATCCTCAAGATGGAACCAGAAACTGACAACACCTTAGGGGCGGGTACTGGATAGCCCACCTCCACCCCCAACCCTGGTATATAGGAGCAGCGGCTGGGACCCAGTTCCCGAGGCAGAACAAGGAATGAATGGCAACACTTTGAGGGACAGGGCAAAGACATCTCACCCCACCCGCCTTGGGCTGCAGGGGCATAGCCTGGGAGCCTGGACTTGGCGGCGGGGCATAGCAGCTCTCTGGGCGGGATGCCCTTCCCCTGCCCGCCCTCCGCCCCCCCGCCGTGCATCCGCTGTCCGCCGCCACCTACTTTGAGGGCGGTGCCGAACACTAGCACCTGGGGCATTCTGTGGATCCTGACCCTCAGGTCGGGGCTGGCTCGGGCCGAGAGCCCCGGCTGTGGCTCGAAGACCACCCTCTGTTGCGGCAGGAGCAGGTGTGGGGGCAGCACGCCCACCAGCTCCACCCACTGTTCCACACCCGGCTCGTAATGGGGCAGCTGCTGCTCGCTGCCTAGCTGCAAGGCCTCGCCGCAGCACGCTGGCCCGGGCCCGGGAGGCCGGGGCGGCGGCTCCGGCGGCGGCGTGGGCCGGGTTTCTTGCTGCTCTGCCTTCCTAGCGGGAAACTGACTGCCTGAGCTCTGGAGGACAAACAGAGACACTGGGGGGTCACCCGGCTGTGCGCTCACGGCCACCCGGATGAAGATTCCCCACCTGGGATCTCCTTAGAGGAATGAATGGACTGGGCACTATCAGAAAGAAGTGGGATTCGAATCCAGTCCTCTTTCTGGAGTCCGTGTCCTGAGTAATCAGGTGCTGGGATGGGGATGGATTCAGGATGAAGTCTGAAGCCTAGGGCTAGAGCGAAGCCTGACGCCGGGCTTCAAACCTCAAGAGCTCCCATTGTCTCTACCCTTTAAGGTCCCCAGGTGGCTCTATTCCTCCCTCTGGATTAGGTGCCTGTACCCCTAGCCACAGCCCAGGACCAGTCTCATTGCCCTGGCATAGAAAGGACAAGACACACACGCACCTCTTGAGCAACGTGAACTGGCTGCAGTCCCTGCACAGTCAGCTGCTGCACTGGGCCAGCTTTGGTCTGTGGAGTGGCCTGGACTACTGACCTCTGGCAAAGAAGAGGAAAGAGAGGCAAGTCCGACTATGGTAACTATGGCAACTAGGGCAGCATGTCCCGTGCATTCTCAGAACCACCCTCTTGGGAAAAGGCTGTCATTCCTCAGACAGAGAGCAGCCTTTCCATGTGGGGTCCAGTAACATAAGCCTTCCGGGTTCCTTACTGCCTGACTCTGCCATCTGGAGGTTCAGAGTGATTCTAGCATGGGAAGGGAAATACCTGTGGAGCCTTTGGATTGGAAGGTTTCCATTTCCTCTAGGGAAAAGCCTTTGGCTCGGGCCTATTTGAGATTTTCAGCCTGGTCCTGGGCAACCTGGGGCCTTGTGCATGCTAGGCAGCTCTCTACACTAAGCTACACCCCCAACGCTCTTTTTCAGTTCCTATTCTGAGTCAGGGTTCCACTGCATTGCTCAAACTGGCCTTGAAGTTGAGATATCCTGGCCTGATACTATCTCAAGTAGCTGAGGCTATGAGGGCACACAAACCCCCTCTTGTTTTCTTGAGAAGCCAAGAATCCCAAAAGTTAAGCAGTTAACAAGGAAGATACAAGACCATCCTTGCATCTTGGCCTGCTTGGGCCCCTGTGCTGGTATTAGGAAACTCAGCAGCCTTTGGAAGGTGGAGCACATCCTGAGAATGACAGGCTTAAGAGATGGATCAGTGGTTAAGTAAACTGGTTGTTCTCCCAGAGGACGCAGGTTCAATTCCTAGCACAGACACAGCAGCCCACAACTTTAACCCCACTTCTAAGTACATACATGGTGCATAGCCCTACATGCAAGCAAAACACCCATACTCATTAAAAACATTAAAATAAGTGTAAACACTGAAGGCCTTAGGAATGAGCAAGGGTGTGGCCTTGGTACTTCCTCTCCCCAGTAAATTGGCCCAAAGAGGCCAATGTGTATTGTTGCTTTTTGGTTTTGCAGAAAAGAGATGGAACCCAGGGCCTTGTGTATGATGGGCAAATGCTCACCCTGCAGCCTTCCCAAGGTGGGTTTTCTTTCTTTTTCGTGTGTGTGTGTGTGTGTGTGTGTGTGTTATAGAGTGTAGAACTCAGAGGGCAACTTGTAGAAGCTGGCTGTCATGCAGGGCTCAGGAATAGAACTCAGGTTGTGAGGATTAGTGGCATGTGTGCCTTACCCACTGAGCAATCTCTCTGGCTTACCAACGTGGGTTTTCAAAGCCATAATGTGCCCTGTGAAGGACCTCTATAAGTGTCACAACTAGGGACACTGACTCTAGATAGAGGCAGATGCTCTTGTCAAATGTGCACATGGCATGCTGGAGCTGGACCCCATCTGCTTAGCTCCAACAGGCCAGGGACCCAGACATGGGTGGCTACTTGGCCTATACCCCTGGCCCTAGCTACTGCCCACCCTGGCCAGGTACCTCTTGCGTGACAGGGACATTCTGCTGGACACTGTGGACCTGTAGCTGCTGCACAGTGCCCGCAGGAGTCCCAGCTGTCTTGCTGGTGGAGTTGTTGGCCTGCACTGGTGACCTCTGTAAGAGAACAAACATGGACAATGTCAGGAACAGCTGTGCTTGTGTCTGAGGCACCTCATCCCTAACAACCCACCTCAGAAGGACTCTGGAGAGGGTGGGATAGCCCATAGCAGCCACAAACACTGCTCTGAAGATGTCTACATAGACGGAGCTGCAGGTGTCCCACCCTCCCTGAGAGCCAGAGGCCACTTGTAGCTTCTATAATCAGAAGGGTCGCAGCAAAGGTGAGAAAGAGTAGGTTGGGAGCTGGTCTGGTCCTACAACCCAGCTCCTCCTGCTCCTGTCAGGCTTCCCTATGCTACAGTGGTGGCAAGACTGAATCTACCTTCACCTCCTGCTGCCCCCACTGCTTGCTGCAATGGATGATTCAAGATCCCCATTTCCCAGTGGAAATGGAGGAGATAGATGACCAGGGCCACACAGTGGGCTTATGTTTGCTCTGGGGCATGATGTACTAGCTTGGATTGCAATTCTGATGGGAGGGAGCAGATGAATGGTGGATTTCACTACTCTTTCTAAGACAGGGTCTCACTATAAAACACAAGTTAGCACCACACTTGAAATCTTCCTGCTTCAGCCTCTGTATGCAGGTGTGTGGCCACACACCCAGTGCCATTAGCTCTGTTATACACAGGGAATACTGGGCTGCAATGTTGGAGACCTGCCCAAAGACTCAGCTAAGCCTGGCATCTGGTCCTGTATTCTTTTATCTTTCCTTCCTTCCTTCCTTTTTCTTTTTCTTTTTTTTCTTTTTTTTTTTTGAGAAAGTGTCTCACTATGCAATAGCCCTGACTATCCTGGAACTCAATATATATACCAGGCTGGGCTTGAACTCACAGAGATTCTAGTCTCTGCCTCTCAAGTGCTGGGATTAAAGGGCCCTGCCTGGCCCTGTACTCAATCTATGCTCAAGACTACCTGCCTCCAGGTCCTTACTCAGTTTTGTGTGTGTGTGTGTTTGTGTGTGTATGTGTGTATATGTGTGTGTGTGTTATTCCAAGCTCCCATGATGGGACTCTATTTACCCTGAAGCTTGAAGAGAAAACTCTTTTACTTCTGGACTACAGCTCTCTCAACCTCATCTAGGATGGCAGGGCCAGGCAGGCATTAGCTGGATAACCCACCCAGACACCCAGAGTCAATGGAGCAGGGTGGTAGGACTCAGGAGCTGTAAGCAAGCTCTGGGCAAAAGAGCTTCAGGCACAGGGGTACACACCTGCAACCCAGCACTCAGGACTAACACAGGAAGATCTCATGTTAGAGACCAGCCTGCTCTACATAGGAGACTGGTGCTAGCCTAGATAGCACTGTAAGACCCTGTCTCAAAGAAAGGGGACAGGGGACAAATATGCTGTTGGGGTCCAAGGCTAGAACAGAGAAAGATGGGAAGATGTCTGTGAGGTACACTTACCTCAGGGGCAGAGTGCACCTGCTGGGTGCTGTGCACTGTCAGGGAGACCTGGCCACCCTTGGTGCCGGGTGCTGGGCTCTGCACCACCAGGTGCTGTGTGGGGATAGCCTGGGGTCAAAAGAAAAAGGAGCATGGTCACCAGCATCTCCAGCCACAGCCAAGTCTTGGGTTTTGTTTTTCTGTGCTAGGAATGGAACCTGGCCCTCACACATATCCCACCAATGAACCACTCCAGTCTTCTGCATCTCAGTGAGTACATATACACTAGGAACATGCTAGGCTCATCATGCCTATCAGCCCAGGAGCTTGCCCACACCCTGACACAGCACAGTATGGCTCTACTCCATAGCAGGTGACACACAAGCTCAAAGCTGATGAAGGGCTTGTTGAGCCCTGAAGTCAAGAAGTAGCAAAGCCAGAGCTGGCTCCTGGTTCAAAAAGCATAAAATGTGTTCTAGAGCCCAGCGTGAGTGCGTGCCTGCAATTCTAAGATCAGGAGTTCAAGGTCATACTCCACTATATATATGGAGTTTCAGACCATAGAAGACCCTATCTCAAAAGAAAAGAACATTCTTATCCTTACAGTCTGTTAGCACAGGGTTGGCATGCAGCTTGGTGATAGAGCACAGGTTTATTATGCCCCAGTGCTGGGTTCCAGCCCCCCATCATTCTAGCATAGTCCAAATATGAGCTGAGAAACTAGAAATGGTCAAGGGCCCCAGCACCAGACTGTGGCTTTCTTGGACTCCACTGTAAGATACTGGGTCTGGATGCACAGGCTTTCTGCTGGATCTTCCCCAGTCCTCAGTACAGTGACTCATGAGGCTGCTTGGCCATCAGCCTCTAGGGTATTTGATCTTGCCTCTAGAGGCCGCTGCCCAAAGCCAGGACCTGGGGCAGCCTGTGGATGAGACCCTTGCCTGGGACCCTGGCATGAACAGAGACAAGCAAGCAGTAGGGAAGTGGCTCTCTGCCCCACAGGAGGCTGAAGCCAGGAGCCTTACCTGCTGTGGCACCTGGATGTTAGTAAGCTGCAGGGGTGACACATGGCCTGGCTTAGCCTGCACACTGGCCTGGACCAGCAGCCGCTGTGGAGACAAGAAAGGAGCTGAGCAAGGGTTGCTTACCATGATGGTGGGTGGAGGTGGCTGCTGCCATATCTTGATAAGACAGGTAAACAGATGTTCATGGCAAGAAGGTAGGGGAGAGCCTTTTCCCCCTAGTGAAGGCCATGTCCTACCTGCTGGGTGCCCTGCACCTGCTGTACCACTTGGGTAGGGACACCGGTTTGGCTTGCCGTGGAACTGGGGCTGGCTTCTGACACAGTCTCACTAGCCCGCATGGCACCTTCTGTGGGAAGAGGTTGGCAGGTTAGCTCTGCCTACTGTCTCTGCCTCTACTCCAAAAGTTAGCCCAACAGCAGAGGGCAATGCAGCCTATCGTCCACTCTTAATGAGACCTGGGCTCTCCAAGTCTTGCCTGGCCTTTTCTAGCATCCATCAGAGGTACATGGCAGGATGGGATGAGGATGCAGAGGACCCAGGATCCTTGACATATGGAATTAGCCCCCTGATCTCCTTTGTTCTGAAATATGTCTGAGGAGCCTCGTTCCCACAAGAGCAGAACTATGGATATGGACAGACAGCAGACTGGATCCTCACTCCCTTGCTCAAGTCTTGGCAGCTCAAGAAGGACCAAGGTGCTGAGTTTCTCCGGGCTTCTTAGGAAACACAGGTGGTCAAAAGTGCTCTTGAGCCTTCTCCCCATACCTGAGTGGAGTGGAGGTAGCAAGGGGTTCAGAGCCCAAAGGGCAGGTACTTCCGTTGGCAGGCAGCCAAGAAGAGACAATCCTAGAACATGGTGCCCCTGCCTGCTCCCAATCCTGCTGTTCAGCCACTGCAGGAGCCTAGCACTATGGGAGCAGCAGAGTGTGCAGGAGGTTTTATATACCCTACACCTTGGGGAGCTAATCTCTACCGTTAGATAAACAATTTGCTTCATTTGGGCTGCTGAGGAGCCTGGGGCCAGCACAGGAAGAAGACTGGTACCAAGATGCTCTCATCAGAGGCAGGTCTCATTTTATACACATACTGCTAAGTGATTCATGGGACAGCAGGGAAGTGTGGAGGGACAGTACCCCCGGCCCACCCCCTGCATGTAGCCTAAGTTCCTCAGTAGCTCAGGGGCCAAGGTCATGGGTAGCCATGTGCCTGTTCTCACTGTAATGCCTAAGGAACCAAGGCCCCAGGCCCATCTTTCTGGCATCTGGCAGGGGGTAAAGGTAGAGGTCCAGAGAGATTGCCTGACCTCCTAAGGGCTACATGGAAAGAAAGGAGGAATGGCAGTGGACACTGACACTGTGTCTGGTGTGCCGTGTGATGCTCTAGGGGGTCCTTGGCCCCTAGAGCTGGCACTTGCCTTTCTCACTCATTTTCAGGTGACAGAGACCTTGTATCACCAGCCGGGGGGCCTGGTCTGGGTCCAGAGGGTCCCTGTATGCCCATATCAGCCAACCCCACACACCATTTCTAAGTCGCCGATCTTAGGCAGAGTCACACAGACTGGCTCAGGAAACTGGGGTGCTCAAAGACACTATACGGTTGAGGTTTCCATAATAGGGCTCAGCCTCCAGAAGGAACACAGGAAAGGGGCCTGGCTAGGGCGGGAGGCTGGCCCAGTCCACCCGAGAGTATCTGAATATGCCCCAGAAATGGCCAGATGTGGGGGAGTTGTCAGGAGAGACTTCCTGTGGCCCTTCCCAGGCCTGCTTGGGTACCTACACCAATTCTAGGCAGTGATAATTAATTAGGTTTTGCTGAAATCTTCCCTCAAAACTACTTTAGGCTTCTCTGGGTCCCAAAGAACCCCACCCCCACCCCCCACAGCCCCTCTGAGGGAGAATCAAGCTGGCCTAGAGTCACAGGTCTCATCCCCTCCCCCTCCCCCCAATAACCGGGCTATCTGGAATACAGGGAGCCAGGCCCAGCTCAAGGATGGGCATTGGACTGAGGAGACCCATGGGGGACTGCTATGGCTCAGGGTAGAAAGCCATACAGGACATTGGCCCCGGCCACCTGCAAGGTCCAAGGGGCTGGCCCTTGAGCCAGACCCCTGCAGCTGGACACCTGGGAATCTGCTCTAATCAGGCATCTATCCCAGAAGCAATCCAAGGGCCTTGGGGTGGCCCTTAGTGCTGGGCTCTTCCCTACCTGTCAACACTAGGCAGGTGAATGGGGCAGGGCTTTTGAAAGATGGGCTGGTGGGGGGAGTGTAGAGTCTAGGGGCAGCTGTGGCTGTTGGCCAGCTCTCTTCTGGGCGTGTGCAGAGCAGGGAGGCCCTTGAAACCTAGACTTAAGAGACAGAGCTAATATCCTGTTTGAATCAGACAGCCTATCTCCATGTGGTCACCCCTTCCTTCAAGTGCCTGGCTCTCCGACCTCCACCTATTCACCCCTCAGCTTAAAAAGTGCAAGCCAGCTCTTCAGGAGGCTGAAGGAGGCTCAACTCTGGCATTCTCACCAGCGAGGCCCCTTCTTGCTCCTGGGTATGGTATGAAACATCAGGACAAGGTTCTGGGCCCCTGCCATCCCCAGGACTTATGTATTCTTGGACCTTAATTTCCCCTTCTTCACTGGAATGCTGACAAGCAGCTCCCATGTTCCTCTTGTGGGCCCAGCACTCTTAAAGAGGCACGGGTCCCCTGGAGGACAACCTGAAGGGAAGCAGAGAAGCCTGGGTGGCCCTAGTGTCTCCTGCAGGCTCCCGGGTCCCTCTAGGCAGGTCTGGCTTCACCTTCTCAGCCTCTCTCTAAGTTCTAGAGGCCACCTTAAGTTCTAAGAGGCCTCTCAGGGTGCTCTGATTATGGATCTGTATTGTCTGACCAGGGAAACCCGAGCTCCCTTTCATCATCTCCAGTCACCTTAGGGCAAAGCATGGCAGGACCAGGCTAGAGGTCTCCGCTTACTCCTGCTGCCTCCTCCAGGGGGAAGGAGGCAGCCCTTCCCCTGCAGGCTTCCTGGTGAGCCCAGATTGTTCCTGGCTCTGGAGCTGGCCTAGGCACCTCCCTGTTCACCCTCTCTAGCCTGGGAGAGAGAGTAGAAAGAAATCAACACAGTAGCTGGGTGGGTAGCAGCCTCTTCCTCATGGGGACAACAGTGACACCTACAGGGATGGGCTCACTCCTGCCAGAACTCAGTGGAATGACATTCCCAGGACCACGGTAAAAAGCAGGCAACAAGCCACTGCCCAGCTGGAGTTGTGAGCCTGGCAGAGTGACACTGCAGACAGGAGCTGCAGCCAACCCTTACCTGTGCCTTGTCCTCTGACAGCATGCTATCTCTCCACCCCACAGCTAGTGAGACTGACCTAGGCCTGTCTAACCGAAATGCCACTCTGGCCTGGGACTCTGAATACCAGGTCTTCCCTCTGTGTGCCAGGAAGAGCTAGGAGAAGCTGAGGCAGGGCCTAGAACAGTGTGCTTATTCCAGACTCTACTCTGAGGACACCAAATGCTTGCAGGAGGAACTTGTGGTGGGTCACCCAAGGGCAATAGGATGCTAGGCTGGACGGCCTCAACTAGTTGTGCTGGGCCAGTCCTATATCTACCAGTCATTGCACAAAGACCTAGAGACAGAACCCCGGCTTCAAAAACATCACTACCGTATGATGTTAACTCAAGAAAAGTAAGGACAGTGGATCAGAGGGCAGGAGAGTGGCTTCTGAGGAGAGACTGGAGATGAAGGTAGCAGAAGGGCTAGCCTGGGTATGCTTGAGGTAATAGGTGCCAGGGTAAAAGGAGAGGAAGAAGCTAAGCTGGTGAGTTGGCATGGCAGGAGGCTGGGGAGGTTCAAACAGTCATGTCAGGGCACAGGGCTGGAAGCTGCTGGGCCAGACGCAGGCCTTTGGAGCTTATTCGGAAGCTGATGACATGGAAAACATTTTTTTTTGAGCTGGGATCTTGATTTATAGCTCAGGTTAGCCTGGAACTCCACTCCTCCAGCCACAACCTCCCAAGTGTGATTATAGGTGTTAAGGGGTGCTTTTAAAGCCCTTTTCTGAGGTAGGGGTCAGCCTTCCAACACTGCAAACTCCCATGCCTTGGGCCCTGCTCTGGAGTCTTGGTTGAGATAGGATGTGAAGAAGCCTAAGTAGCAGCAAGGGCAGGCTCCTGGTGGCTACTGTGAGAGGAAGGCATCAGAGCTATTCAGAGATGGCCATGGACATGGCAGAGGTGGACAGTCTGGGTGGGTTTAGGAAGGACAGAGTGGGGCGGAATAGCAATGCCCTGAGAAGCAGGACAGGAGGAGAGCTAAGCTGGGCCTGGGTGGAAGGAGACATCTCATAGAGCTGTAGGGAGAGGGGATAATTCTGAAAGCCAGATGGCTTTAAGACCAGTTTGACCTTCAGTAGCCATACCAAGAAGGACTAGTCACAAGATCCTGGGGCTCAGGGCAGAGGCCAGGGTGGAGACTCCAACAGGAGCATGGTAAATTTGACTCTGTTGGATCTGGTGTCACCAGCTTCTGAGGAGGCTGGAGCAAAAGGATGACAAGGTAAAGAAGGCAGGGCTGAGTTAGTGAGCTCAGTGAGTGCGGGCAACTAATAAGACCTGTGTCTCAAATAAAAAGTAAAGAGAGGGCTGGGATGGAGCTCATTGACAGAGCAGAGGGCTAGAGTGTGTGAGGCTCTGAGTTCAAACCCCAGTACTTGAAGAAGGGAGGGAGTGGGGGTCATGACACTTCAGGAGGCCACCAGGAGGATGATGACCGGAGCAGAGGAGGGTCCAAGCCTAAGCCCTTTGCTGCTATGGATCAGACAGGTGAGGCAGAAGAGAGAAGAGGCAACGAAGAAGGCAGATGTCGGTGGAATCTGGGCAGGTGGGTAGGTCAGGCACCTCTTAGAGGCCAAGAGTAACAAAGGTCGGGATGACCAATGATTCTGAAGGATGGGGACCCTGATGGGAGCTGTCAGGAGCAAGGTCACAGGTAGCTTCGAACTGGGTGTACATGAGAGAGCAGTGACCAAAGAGCTAGTAGTTTGAGAATATCTGACATAAAAAAAAAAAAAAGAGGAGTATTCCCGTAGGAGCTGCAGGGTCCTGCCGAGGAGCTGGGGCAGGTGGGACTACTCCACCTCTGAGGCGTTGTAGGGGCAGTCAGGCCAGGACCTGATTCCACTAAGGCCAGGGGAGCTCAGGTGGGGCAGAGAGAGAGAGAGAGTGCAGGGCACACTGGCAAGGGTAAGGTGTCACACTGGGTGTTGTGGTGAATGCAGCTTCTGCCTCCTTCCCCCGCTCCCCAAGAAGGGAAGGGAAAGAGGGGCACAGGCTGGAGCGCTGTGGTGAGGCCCATGGTGACACCCCAGAGGGACAAAGCAGACCTCGGGCTCTGAGTCACAATGGGCGCCTTCAGCTGTGGCTGGGCTTCTCCTTGTCTCTGACCTTCCCTTTTCCACACCCTCACCCTGTGAACCCTGTGACGTTAGACTCAGCTCTAGTACATCAGACCTTTCCCATGCTACAAGGGTAGCCATGGGCACAGGAGCTTTCTTGGCCACCAGGTCCTGCTCCTCTGGGGAGGAGAGGGGATACATCTCAGCCATCTAGACAGTCTCTCTCAAGGACCCCTTCTAAGCACATCTCACATGTCCTCACTTAAAGAAGCTGAATGGTAAGACCTAGGTAGACAGGCCCAGGGCTGGTGGGAAGCCTGAGGCTTGCAGGATGTGCAAACTGAGTTTCACCATCCCATCCTCTTTTCTGAGGACATTTTACTTGGGGACAGATAAAAACAGAAGCATCCTAGTGGCATACAGAAGCTTCTCTGCTTGGCCTGATTCCCTTTACCCAAAGATGCCTGAATCCCACAGGTAGCCCTGGAGAGGATCCCTGGATGCTCAGCTCCCCAAAACTCCTCCCAGAGATGTTCCAAGCACTCTGGCCACAAGTATAGATGTGAACTTACCCGAGACGGTGACCACGATATACTGCTGAGCCACAGGGGATGGGGCAGGTGTGGCAGGCTGTGAGGGTGCAGGGGCAGCTGGGAGCTCTGACACATACTGCTTCTGGCTGCCCGGAGGTTGCGTCTGGGGCTGGGGGCTTTGCAGCTCGGTGACATACTGGGGCTGGGGGGTTGCTGCAGCAGGAGGCTGGGGTGCTGCTGGGGGTGGTGGCTGGGGCAGGGCCTGGGGCGGGGCCTGTGGTGGCTGGGATGCTTGTGGGGCTGCCTGTAGCTCAGTAACATAGGACTGTGTTGCCATGCCAACAGTGAATGATAATAAATAAGGCGGTTTTCCTCTTCCTTGAGTAGAAAAGCAGGGGAGAGAGAAACAGAAAAACAAAGAGGAAGAAAAAAAGAATTAATCTACCAGCAGAAGAAAACAGCCAGCTCCCAGCTCCCTGGAGATGTTAGTGATGGGCTCATCACTAACTTGATTAAATCCCTGGCTACATACAATGGACCCATCCCTGTGGGGTATCTGAGAATAGAGACAGACAGGATTCCTCACCCTTATCCTGAGCCTGTTGCTCTTGCCCTCCTCCCCCTGACACCTGAACATGCCCACAGCGCCTCAGGCTATGCCTGGGACAACTGCCAGTGGCCTCTAGAGCACCTATGTCATCCTGCTCACCAAGGAGTCCAGGGAACACCTCCCTACAGAGACAGAGTCTCACTACTATATAGTCTTGGCTGGCATGGAACCGCTTAGACCAGGCTAGCCTGGAACTCACGAGATCCGCCTGCCTCTGCCTCCTGGGTGCTGGCATCTCTTTTCTTTCGGTGTTCTGGGGGTGGGACTTGCATACACTAGGCAAGTATCCTACAGGTAAGCTTCGTCCTGAGCACTTGGGTCTCTCACCACCTCTCCCTAAGTAGTCCAAGCTAACTGAAATTGTGATCCTTCTGTCCCAGCCTCTGGAATGGCATATGCCACCGTACTGCATCAAGTGGGCATCTCCTAGGCCTCTCTTGCTGCAGAACATGCCTGTTCCATATCCAGCCAAACTGACAACCAAGACCAACCATCACACACTATTTTAGATTCTACAGCTACCATAGTGGATCTAGACTGAGTTTTCCAGATGAGGAGCTGAGGCTCAAAGAAGGGAAGGTGCTGGTCCCAGGCCACACAGCAGGGAAGCAACAGGGCTGTCTAACCCTGGACATCCTGAGCCCCTCACAGTTTGAAGGGGAAAAGGCAAGTCACAGAGAAAGGTGCCTCTCGGGACCCCGTGCCAAGGTCATCTGAGTGCCCTCATAGCAGAGGGCACTCACAGGCCCTGAGACAGAAATGGGTCTGCAGGCTTAGAGTGTGGGGTGCTCCTGAGGCTAGCAGTGGCTGGTCTTCCTAGTGGTACAGAAGCTTGTCTGGCTGGTTCATAGCCTCTTAGCATGAGACGGCAATGGCTCTGAAGGGAGCCCATCCCCAGGACCTCAAGCTTGTGTCTTTGTCCTGTCCTTTCCCTAGAGGTGACTGGCTGTCACCCTAGGCCACACAGCACCCAGGCTAAGAGTCTGACAACTGGAACCACTGCCACACCATGTCAGCAGGCTGACCTCTAGTGCAGGGGAAAGCCTGACAACAACCACTACCCCGCAGACACTGTAGCACCCACCTGGCACCCACCCCAGCCTCTGCACCACTCCATTACTAACTTTGAGTAGTCCCAAGACTCGTGGCTAATCCTGGGTTCTCACAGCACCAGTGAGGCTTAGACCTTAACTGCTTCTCACAGTAGACAGCACCTTCCCTGCCCTTCCCACCAGAGCCAGGGAGTTGGCATAAGCACCACTGACAGTGAGGCCTCAACATGCTCCCTGCCTCTCCAGGAGCCTAGACTTCACTCTCTGATGGTAGACTCAGGTGGGAGGCAGTTGAGAAACAAGCCCTGCACAGGGCCAATGCACAGCCTGAACCAGACCACCTCAGCTGAGTGGCTTAGGGGAGCTCCTCCACTGTCTCCTTGTGGGATGGCTGACAGCAGCCTCCCATGCTGATCCGTGGAGCTGCTGGCCCAGCATGTACCAGGCCCCGGGATACACCCTTAATGGCACTCCCCACCTCCCCCCCCAAAAAAGGAAGGGAGAGAAAGAGGAAGGAAAGGCTGGGCAAAGCACTGAGGAATGTCTGTAACATAGTCCTTAGAGACAAACATGCTCCCATGGAACAGGCTTCCGCCTCTCTCTCTCTCTCTCTCTCCATCTCTCTGTATGTGTCTGTATGTGTGTGTGTGTGTGTGTGTGTGTGTGTGTGTGTGTGGTGTGTGTGAGAGAGAGACGGGGGGGGGGGGGGGGAGAAGGAGAAGAAGAAAAAGGAGAAGAAAGCGCCAGCGCAGCCCTGAACCACCCGGGGCTGGACCAGCTTGTGAGAGCCCAGAGGATAAGCACTGATTCAGACTATAGGGCCCAAGTAGAACACAGGACAGCGGCCAGCCTCAATGCCACCCCACCCAACCCTGCCAAGGACTTGGGCATCAGGGGAAGTTTGCCCATCAGAGAAGGAAGAGGCCGTAGTCCACCTCACAGAAGGCAGCACATCTTCCACTGATCCCAGCTTCTGGCCAGTGTTATGGGCTGCATCTGAGCCAACCGGGCTCAGGGTTTGTAGCCATCACCATGTGCCCCATATGAACCTTTTTATAAACATTATGTATTGACTGACTTCTGTGCCTCAGTTTACCCATCTGTCTCCTGGGTTCACAGGACCACTATAAAAAACCACTGTGATCACCTTAGCAGCCAGTGAGTACCGTGGATCCTGAGAGCTGTTATTACCACCCATTCACAACTGTGCATGTACTCCATAGGAAGCCCCTGGGGAGGTGCCTAACATAGAGCCCCGGGCTTCTACTGCTCAGAGTTTGCAGTGTTCCCAAATATATTTTAGCTAATCCCTCACAATACCTCCAGAAGTCCAAGACTACCTACCCTAGGCTCAGGCTGCCTCAGAGCCAGATGGCTCTCAGGCAGGAAAGGGCTCCAAAAGCCCTATGTTCATGGGTACCTTCTCATCCATCCCTCCTCATGTGCAAGGTTAAGTTGAGGCTCTCTGCAGGGGAATGAATCATACATGTAGATGTGGCATGAATACTTCTATGCACTTGAACATAAGACACTTGGTTCATAGAAGGCAGTACAAGAAAAATGGAACCTGCCTGTGTGCTCTGTCAAGGATCTGCTGCCTAATAAGACTCCCATTCCGTCCTGGCTCAGGGTCTTTGCACCTTCTTCAAAGCCAACTGCTAGTTTCCTGTGACTGTTTGAACCTATTCCCTGAGATAAGAGAAACTGTTTGCTTCTGTGGGCAGACTCTATCTGTCGGCTCCCAGCTGACTCTGCCTATGCAGTGAGGCAGAACGACAGTTGAGCAGGCGTGCAGACTTGGGGCAAGAAAACTAACTCCACACAGATCTGAACGCTATGACTGTTCATATGACAGGAAATTTATAATATCCATGTTATAAAGTGTTCTTTTGATCTTTTCAGTCATCCCAAACTGTAAAAATCATTCTTAGTTCCCTTCCACCCACAGACAGCATGGCTGGAGGTGCTGGGCAGGACAGACAGGTACTGGTTGTATCTGATCACAAAACACAGGCAGCAGGCTGCAGCTGGCAGACATATCACAGATGTCACTTGTAACCAAGTGGTTACAAGGAAGGGAGAGAAAACATACTCAGCGCATCGGTAGGGCAGCTTTGGTAATGGGTCTGGAGGGAAGCAGGGAGTCCAGTGGGCCAGTGCGCACTGCCCTTGGCTTCTACTGACTCATTTCTACCAGGTGTTCTCACGCCTTTTCTGGGCTGGCTGCTTCTCTATCTTCACATGGGCCCTGAAGCACCTGTCCTTAGGGATGCGTCCAGAGCCTGCAGGGTCCTTTGAGGGTCACCTGGACTGTCTCATGTCTCATCAGAGAACATACAACACTCGCAATCCTTTTTCCGACTGTGGGGCCTTCAGGACCTGTCCCTCCAGACCCCATGTCTCCTGCTCTGGATGTTTTAGCCACTCTGGCTCTCAGTCTAATAAGACTCCCATTCCGTCCTGGCTCAGGGCCTTTGCACCTTCTTTTTCCCCGACTAGCACTTGCTTCTCACCCTGTGCCCAGCCTAGCTCCTTAACATTCAGGCCACTTCCCTTGGTCACCATGTGCTCCTCCTCCAAGTGCTCTGAAGCACACACTCTCTAATGTTCTTGCCACTGTGTAGCCATTTCTTCATTCCTTAACAGTTTCTCTTCCCTGCTGAACTGGAAAGGTAAGCTCCATAAAGGTACCCTTACCCCCGGCTCCTAGAAGAACGACAGGCATACACTGCAAGTTCAACACTCCCCCTTTCCTTTTTAGCAGTGCTAGATGGAACCCTGGCTCTTACACACACTAGACAGGTGTTCTCCATTGAACCCCAGGCCCAGGACATTCAGCTCTCTCGGTGCACTGGGCATAGGTACATAGCTGAATGAAGACAGTACTAGCGCGTGTGAAAGGCAGCCCAGTGGGAATCCTCTGACTACTGAGACTCCAGAGGAGGCTGCAGCCTCTGCAGGCAGTAGCAGGTGCTGGCTGACCCTGGGGGACTGTCATCCCTCTTAATGCACAACAGGACACATACATAAGAGACCCTCCCTAGTTCAGGGCTGTCAAGGAAGAAGGTGAGTCCTGGCTCAAGAAATTGAATTCCCTTCCCACCTTCTCTATAGCTCTGCCTCAGTCCTAGAGAGCTGGCACCTGAGTCAAGGTCTCTTCCAGAAACAAAGGACACGTAGGAACAAGCAGAGTGGGCAACACTTCTCCACAGAAAGTACAACTCTATGTCTGGCTTAGTGGCACAGACCTGTCATCTTAGCTACTTATGAAGGCTCACAAGTTCAACGCCTCCCTGGACCACTTAGCAGGGTCATGTCTCAAAATAAAAAGTAAAAAGGGGCATTAAAGTAACTTGGCATGCAAAAGGTACCTGCTACTAAGTAAACAAGTTCAGAGCCATGGGCCTAATGGTAGGATAGAGCCAACTTGTACTAGTTTCCCCTGCTCCACATGTGTGCCATGGGACCCATGTGCACTCATGTAGACACACACACGTGAAATAAATAAATAAAATGTAGATGCTTTGAATTTAAAAAAAATAAAAAAGAAGGCTAGGTGAATAGCTCAGTGCCTAGTTTGGGGATGTCTTAGGTTCAATTCCCAGAAGAGAAAAAAGAGAAAAAAGACGCTGTACTCCTTACTGCCAGCTTCTTATTGTCAACTCACAGCAACGGGCTTCTCCCTCCGACAAAATGATAAAAATAAAACACCAACAGCTAATTCCAAGGACTGGACAGGAAGTGACAGTCATCTTAACGGCAGCTGGCGTCATCTGACCACCACCGTGTATTTGTTTCATATGTGATATATTTTGGGGGATCTACACACAGTAATGTGAAGTTAAAATGATTTGTGCCTCTAGATGAGAGCACATGGAGCCCCTACACCCCCAAAAAGTGACCTGATTCACTCAAGAACACACAGGTAGAGGGGGATTGTTTTAGGTAAAAAGCTGAGGTAGTGCCAACCTTCCCCAGCCAAGTGACCCTTCTGGGCCCTTCAACTGTGACAATTACTGGAAAGGAAGAGGCCGAAGCAGTCAGAGAATCGATACCATCACTTTCTGCTCAAAGTCAGCCTTCCCTGAAAGGAGTTGAAGACTTTTTTTTTTTAAAGCAACCTAGCTAACTCCAGCCAGCATCTCCCTCAAAGTTAATCCTCACAGCCTTGAATTTGAAGACCCTTCGACAGGAGTAGAAAAAGTTCCTACAAGTGGGAGTCCTTGCTTCCCTGCTTAATTTCCAATGGAAAAGTTGATCCTCTTAAGAGGGCTGCAGTTTATGCCAGTGCCAAGTGCAGATGCCATGACCTGGCTGGCCATGCAGCCAATAAGAACTGCCATGGCTGACCAGGTTCTACACCCCCCCACCCCCCCTCCCACACACACACGAGCAAAGGTCCAGCACTAACAAATGTCCCTTCTTGCCTCTGATGCATGCACTCCTGCCACGTGGGACTGGTACCACCTTATGACATGTGACCCTCTTGTTTTGTTTTGGTTTGGTTTTGGTTTTTTCAAGACAGGGTTTCTCTGTGTAGCCCTGACTGTCCTGGAATTCACTTTGTAGACCAGGCTGGCTTCGAACTCAGAAATCCGCCTGCCTCTGCCTCCCCAGTGCTGGGATTAAAGGCGTGTGCCACCACTGCCCGGCGACATGTGACCCTCTTGATACTGGCCTGACATGTGGCAGGCCAAGAGGAATCTAAGACAGCTCCATTGGCTTGTTGTTTCCACAGGTGGAAACCTTAATGGCTACGGAGAAACATTCAGTCCCCAGGAAGAAGCGCCCCCACACCCGCACCACCCTAGGGCTGAGACAGCACCCGGAGAACAATTTCAGATCCTCTAAATTTGTGGCCTAAAATCACGTCTCTCCAGGAGGAGATTCAACTTCTGACAACTAAATCAGCCAAACTAAAGTCAGTCTGATTGAAACTTGGCCATCTCTTCACATCCTCCGGTGTTGAAGAGTGGGGGTCACTTTGCAATCAACACTAACAAGTTATCAAATCTCATTAAGAAACGATAGACGGGTGTGGTGTAAGATTCAAGGATGAGCCCTAGGGAAATTCTCAGAAGGAATTAAGAGTTAACTGTACTGAAGGAGATGGCGACAATTCTTCCCATTTTATAGAAAGAAAAACAAAGGTCTGAAATGGAATAGTCGCACGTCCAAATTCTAAATCTCAGGCAGGTATGCACCCCAAGCTGCTGCTCCTCATCCGGAACACCAGGACAGTCCCAGTGTCGGCGGCCGCACCCGACTCCGAGGGCGGAGGGACGCTAAGCTCCTCCCACCTCACAATCACGCCCCGCCCCCGCACGCTGTCATTGGTCAAGCCTCCGCAGACCCGCCTCCCCGCACCTCCCGACGGATAAAAGCGCCCCCCCAACCCCCCGCCCCAGCCGCCCGACCTCCACTCGCCCGCGGCCTGCGAGCACCCGCCCCTCGCGGGGGCCGGGCTGCGGGGCCGGGGGCGGGTGGTGTCGCCCCGGCCGAACCCCGGCCCCCTCCCCCACAGTCCCGACAGTCGCCGCCGCCATTTTGACCGCCCGCCCCTTCCCTCAGGACTGTACTCAAGCGACAGGCGCTACGCGGGCCCTGCCGCCTGCCCCGGCGCGCCCAGCTTGCCGGGCGCTGCCCCGGTTACCTCGGCTTCTCCGCACTTGTGTCCGCGGAAGGCTTTGAGGAGGTGCGTGGGCGCTGTGCAGAGGGGACCGAGCGCGCCGGGGTCCCCAGGCCGGGCCGGGGGCGTGGGGGCGGGGGGCGGCCGCAGTTGTTGTTGTTGACTGGCGTTGCTGGGTTGCTTGGTCGCCACGACTACCGTGGCTATGGCGCCTCCGTTTCCCTCACCGGGGCAACTGTTGCTACCCACCCTACTACGTCACGCGCCAAGGCAGACCTCCGGGGCAGCGATTGGATGGCGCCGGACTCTTCCAGCATACTATTGGCTACCATCCACGCTTTTCAGCACCCTCTCTACTTCTCCGAGCTCCGATTCATCAGGTCGGACGTCCGTCAGAGAAAGCTAAACCCTAGAAGGCAAGCGAAGCCCGTCACTCGCGCGAGGAAGCAGCCCTGAGAATTACAAGGGGGTGGGATGCCGCTCTAAAATCGGCTCTCTGGTTGGACTAACGAAATATCAATCTCGTCCAAAAAGTTTGTCGTGCTCTCTTGCACAGGTCCACGGGGCGTCGGGAGTTGTAGTTTGGTCCTACGTACCGATGAAAACCTCAAGACTTCCTCCTTGCTGGGCCACTCTCTAGCCTCTGGCGCTCAGATTCCCCAAGGAACGCTGCGACTCTGTGCTGCCCTTCTGTGACGTCAGCGGCGGAGGCCGGACTCAGAGTTCGATGACTTCACAAGCGCGTTCTCTCAGTCCAAGAGGGTGGAGAGGAATCGGCTGGTACGGTGCTAGTCGGATCCCCGGAAAGGTCACAGCCTGGCCTCGCCGCTATCTCGGCCACACAGGCAGTGAAAAGGTCTCTGGCAGGCGGACATTTAATGAGAGGACGATAAGCAAAGGTCAACCTCATTCTATCCCCAGAGCTCCCCCGCCGCTCCGGGCCTCAGTTTCCCCAAGAGATAGGTCAGCTGCAGCCAGAGGAGGTGAAACAGAAATAGCCCCGACGGGAGTGAGTGCTTCGAGCTCAGAAATTAATCATCAAGATAATATTCTAAAGCAGTATTTTAAAATATCAATTAATGGGAAAAAGTAGGCCTACGGTGAACCAAATGTCAAACGTTAACTGCAATCATTCTGCTGGCACCTAGTTTAGGGGAAAGTGAGTCTTGCAAGGTTGGCTCTTGTGCTCAAATATTTTTGTTTATTGAATCACGATTCTTTTCTAATGAGATTCTTACTGCTTTTTTCACAGGGGAATATGAATAACTGTGTGAGAGAGATGATGAATATGTTAATTAGTTCCTTTATAGTAACCACTTTTGCTATATCAATTGTTTAATAGCTTATTGTCTACTTCAAAAATGTACAAAAATGTCCAAGTTGTGTAGACACAGCTACTTTGCAGGCTGAGGCAGATAGATTGCTTAGAGCTAAGCTATATAGCAAGTCCCAGCTCAAACAATGGTGGTTTGGTTTGGGTTTTGGGTTTTGGTTTTTGGTTTTTGAGACAGGGTCTTAGAGTCAGGGCTGGCTTCAAACCACCTCTGAAGTTGAGGATGACCACCTGGTGCTGAGATTACAGGGGTGTACCACCACACCTTAAGTTTTGCCACCCCATGCCTGTGGAGTTGGGGATGGAGAAGGGCTCAAAGCGTGGAGCCTTCAGTCCAGCTTTGCTGTGTTATATAGACAGAGTTGCTCCACCCCTCTGAGCCTGTTTCTCATACTTCTCCTATGCAAGGTCCTGGATTATAAGTGTAGAAACAGACAAGTGTCTGCCTTTGTCTTGTCTCTAATATCAGAACCTCAATAAACAGAGTCATGTATGAGGCAGGCCCTGTAGTTGCTCCAGCAGTGGAGGAGGGGAGAAAGGGAGAGAGAGGCTTTTATGACCATTATTCTCTGAGGAGAACCCCTCAAAATGAGAGGATGTGGGACATGCATCACAAAACTTAGTAGAAGGAAGGCCTGGGCCACTCTGCAGTCCAAGGCAGGAAGATGGAACATTTGAGGCCAGCCTATGAAAGTTTGTGAGACCTGTTGTTAGTGTAAAAGTAAGAAGAGGGGGCTGGAGGGACGATCTCAAAACAGTTAAGAGCACTGGCTTCTCTCCCAGAACTCTCAATTCAGGCTTACAACTACCTGTAACTCCAGTTTCAGGGAATCTGACAGCCCCTGAGGGCACCAGACATGGACATGTTGCACAGACATACATGCAGGCAAAATACCAGTACACATGTACTGTAAAAATGTAATTGTTCTTAACATGTTTTTAAAAGTTAAAAAGAGGTGAGAACATATGTAGCTCCCCAATAGAGCACCTGCCTGAAGTCCACCAATACAGAGTCTAGCTGTGGCTCAGCTGTAGGGCAGTCTCAGAATACCCCACTGAGGGGCGGAGCATGTAGAAAGCATAATTGAGGCCAGAAGTTCCATCTCCATACCACAGAACAAGATGAGACGGGGAATTGCAGAGACAAAGGAGGATGCTCACATCTGGCAGATGCACCTGGTCTCCAGGCAATTCTATAGAGATGAACATCCCAGGCAAGTAAAACATTCTCCCTGGTGACACATGGTGGCTCCAAGGTGACAAGGTTTGCTCCACCTGCACCTGGAGATGCAGCATCTATCTGCGAGTGTCCCTGGTCAGTCTTTCCCATGTCCCAAGTGTGAACTTCAGCAGAAGGAAACACAGCTGCTACAGCCTGCCTAGAAGCAGCAGCTGTTCCCAGGCCTGAGAACCCCACAAGGACTGAAAGACATCTGGGCCAGCGGGCACAGAAGCACACTCCAGTTGGAAGAGGAGTTTCACTCATACCCACTGCCACTTCTGTGAAGACTTGAGGTTTCCAGATTAGAGGAAGAGTCCTCCTTGTGTAAAGGGACCTAGAAGACTTGGTTATTACTTCCCACCATTCCCCAGCTCCCAGAGGACCCTGAACCCTGACATGGGCAGAACCAAGGCCAGAAAGAATTTCTTCAACAGGAAAAGGAAGTTCACGATGGCTTTCTGTTGACACACCTGGCCAGAACATGGGCCTGGTTCAAGCCTCTCGCCCACACAGCTGGTGCACCAGTTCACAGGAAGTGGAGGGGGTGGGGGCACAAATTAGAGTGTGACAAGAAGCCACTGGGCTGGAGCTTGACTCAGTGGCAGAGTGCTTGCCTGGCATGCTCAAGGCCTGGGTTTATCTCCAACATGAAAAAGGGGTGTGAGGAGAAGCCTTGGCGAGTGCACTGCTTGCCTTGTGAGTACACAGCTCCGAATTTGACGCCAGGCCTAGAAAGGTGACCTGCCAGCTCCCTGAGTCAGTGAGCCCCGATCCCCTGAGAAGCATACCTGGGGACTGACAGCCAGGGTCGCCTTCTGCCCTCCCCTCCATTTGAACACGGATACTCCTGCACCTGAAAGCTGTTGGATAGCACGTTACAACCTTGCATCTTGGAAGAAAGATTTTTTAAAACACAGGATGTTAAAAGAGAGGTGAAACAGTTGGGTGTTGTAGCCTGACATGGCAGTGCACCTTTAATGCAGCACTCGAGGCAGAGGCAGGCAGATCTCTTGTGAGTTCAAGGCCAGCCTAGTCTACATGAGGAGTTCCAGGAGAGCTAGGTACATGGTGAGACCCTGCGTATATTAGGGTTGTCTAGAGGAACAGAATTCACGCACACACACACACGCACACACATATAATTTATAATATATATTATAAATGGGATTTCTTAGAATGCCTTACTGGCTGTGCTCCAACTAGACCAACAATGTCTGTGTACCAATGAAAGTTCTAAGAATCCAGTAGTTGTCAGTCTCAGCTGATCTTCAGTAGACACCAGATTCCTGAAGAAGTAGGCTCTAATGCCAGTGAAGGAATGGATTTGACAGAGCAAGAGCAAGCAGGCAAAGAATGAGAGCTTCTTTCTATGTCCTTTATATAGGCTGCCATCAGAAGCTGTGTGCAGCGGTGAAAAAGTTAAACCACTTTGGCTTCCAGGGGGTTGCTCTTCTAGCCACTGGTCAGAGCCCTCTGGATTAGAGAATGAAAGCTTGAGCTTGCCCTAACTTTGATATGCCCTGACTGGCTCAATGGTTGGGCATCTCTAATCCTCCCCATGGCTAGCAAACACCCCTCTCCAGTATTCCTGAGTTAATATCTTTTAAAATCTATATTTCATCTCTGCTATCTCAGACCCAACTGAGGAAGTAGCCTCTAGGGCCACTTTCCTGGATTCTTACATGCTGGTGGGCCTTCAGGTTTCATCTTTTCTGCTTCCCAGTCATGGTGATTCTCTGTCTCTTCTCTCTCCTGGCCACTCTAAAAGTCGCACCTTCATCTTTCTGCCCAGCCATCTGCTGTAAGGCAATTCTTTATTATCAGTTGAAGCATGCTGGGGGGTAGAGACCCGCAGGTCTGGAAGCTCAGCTTTTTGGGAGCTGAAATAAGACAAAGCATTATAACCAATCCCAACAGCTATGGCCCAGATGAAAGCTGGGTCATTAAAAACAAACAGCAACAAAACCCACAAGCAGTTGGCAGTATAATCATTGAGTAGGAGAGATGGCTTAGTGGTTAAGAGCACTTACTTAGCCAGGCAGTGGTGGCGCACACCTTTAATCCCAGCACTTGGGAGGCAGAGGCAGGCGGATTTCTGAGTTCAAGGCCAGCCTGATCTACAGAGTTAGTTCCAGGACAGCCAGGGATACACAGAGAAACCCTGTCTACAAAAACAAACAAACAAACAAAAAAGAGCACTTACTTGCTCTTGCAAAAGGGACCATGGTGGCCTGTGACTCCAGCTCCCGGATACAAACATAGTATTCATTCACACCCACACATATACATACGTTACACACAAAGTTTAAGAATGGGCTCACTTCTAGAGTAAGTTGCTCTTGGGACAATAAATAAAAAAACAGAACAAAGGGCTGGCTGTGGGGCACATGTCTTTAATCTTAACACTCAGGAGGCTGAGTCAGGTACATCTCTCTGAATTTGTAGCCCTGGCTGTCCTGGAAAACTATCTCTGTAGACCAGGCTTACCTCTAACTCAGAGATCCATCTGCCTCTGCCTCCTGGGACTAAAGGCATGTGCCTGGCTCTAAATAGATTCTTTCAAAAAAAAAGAAGAGGAGGAGGAGGAGGAGGAAGAGGAGGAGAAGGAGGAGAAGGAGGAGAAGAAGAAGAAGAGATAACACAATGGGTTGAGATTGCTGCCAAGCCAGTCAACCTACATTCAATCCCTGTGGTGGGCGTGTGCCCATACATGCATATACACAAATAATAAATGTAACAAACATTACTTTATCTTGGGGAGTGGGTGTAAACATGCCTCAGCATGTGTGGAGATGAGAGACCAGCTTGTGGGAATCAGTCTTCTTCCACCATGTGGGTCCAGGGAATTGAACTCAGAGAGTCGGGCTTGGCAGAAAGCCCCCACACCCATTGAGCCAACTCCTCAGCCCCATATGAATGTTTTTAAAGAGGAAATATGAAGACCACTAGGCAGAACACTGAGCCCTGGGTGCAAACTACAAAGTAGCATGTACTTAAGCCTCCTGGACAGTGAAAGCTTAACAAGATGCAACTGTGTTCCCTGAGGCTTATAAAGAAGTAGCTGGAGGCCACTGAAATTGAGACAAAGAAACTGACTGACATTAATGGGCCAAGGTTTCATGTTATGTGGTCCTAGGCCGGCCTGGAACTCAAAATTCTGCCTCAGGCTCCTGACTACTGTGACAGGCATGTGCCTTCACACTTGGTCTAGAAAGGAAATCAAAACCCATCTCCTCGTGTGCAGATGAGTCAGGAAGTTGGCTGGCTCTTGGTACACCGAGGTTCCCAAAGACTGGGATAGGGGTGTAGCTAAGTTGTAAGGCACTGATCTTACATGAAGCCAAAGGTTCTAGTGCCAGCATCTCAAAAATCAGGCCTAATGAGACCTGTAGTCCAGGGTGGTTGAGGTGGAGAAAAGCAGATTCAGAGTTTAAGACCATCTTTGGCTGTATAATGAATCTGAGGCCAGCCTAGGCTAGGTGAGGCCCTATAAACAGTAGGGAATATAAACAAGACAGCCTTTCTAGGTGATAATTCATCACAGAAGGCAGAGTATTTTTGTTAATTATATATGAGGCCCAAGACTGATATACAGGCTGGTTCCTATAACACATCACAGACTTCAGGATAAAACAATAATTGGAGTTGGGATGAGTTTGGTTCAGTGGTTGAGCTCCTGGGATCATGGCTAAGTGGTAGAGCCCTGCATAGCAACTGTGAGAGCCTGGGTTGTATCCGGTCACTGCGAATGTGTCTGCATGTAGACAAGATATTCCAGGGATAAGATCTGGCCATAAAAACTTAATGACTGGGGCTGGAGAGATGGCTCAGTGGTTAAGAGCACTGACTGCTCTTCCAGAGGTCCTAAGTTCAATTCCCAGCAACCACATGGTGGCTCACAACCATCTGTAATGTGATCTGATGCCCTCTTCTAGTGTGTCTGAAGACAGCTACAGTATACTCATATACATAAAATAAATATTTCTTAAAAAACAAAACAAAGAGAACTTAATGACTGATCCAGGCTGGTACAGTTGTCACTATAGATGTAACACAGCTACATGGGAGCTGAGGCAGGGGTATTCCCCAAGCTGAGGAGCTTGGAATAGGCATGGACAGTGTAGTGAGACTCTTGTCTCCAGAGAGAAGTAGGTAATTTCTGGAAGCACTGCACGGCTATCAGCACCTTAGAGGAAGGTTGCAAAGAAAAGGATTAGAGTTAAACCCAACAGAAGACCAAGAAGGTGCTTGGTGGGTATGGGCTTGCTATGCAAGCCTGAGGCCCAGAGTTCTGGTCCCCAGAACCTACAGAAACATCAGTGGGCATGACAGCCACCTGGAATCCCAGTACTCTGGAACTGGAAACCAGATCACCAGAGCAAGCTGCCTAACAAGACTAGCAGCACTATTTGTGAGCTCTGGATTCGATGAGAGATCCTGAGTAAGGTAGAGAGCAATTGTGGAAGGCCCCTGAGGTCAACCCTGAGACTTCAAATGTGTGTGCACACACATGTACATCCACATGCACGATGCCTCCACACATACATACACACCTCACACATGTAATAGAGAGGCATCATATGTGAAGGTCAGTAACTCCAACATTGTTAGGGACACTAAAGGATCACTGCCTAGCTCCGGGTTCAGTGAGAGACCCTCTGTCAGAAGGATAAGGTAAGGAGTTAAAGAGCAGAGCACCTGCTATCTTCCTCTGACCTCTTAGATGTGCTAGCCCTGAACTTTTAGCAATTGGAAGGCTGAGGCAGAGGGATCAAAACTTTAAGGATAGCCTGAGCTAATACAGGAAGACTCTTTGTCAACTCCCCCCCACCCCCCAAAGCAACCATCAAAACTCCAAACAAACAAAGGGAAAGCTAGGTGTGGACTCTGGGAGATGCATGGGTTCTGACATGGTTGCATATGGCAGCTAAGTCTGCTTTGGCTGCAGAAAGCCAAGCTCAGCTGGCAGTGAGCTAAGGAAGGGAGTTGATGCTGCTCATTCTAAAAAAAAAGTGAAGCAACATAGCACCAACCTAAAAGGATACAGACAGGATTTAATCATACAATGCTTGATCCAAGTCACAATGCATCTACAAACAGACTTAAGAACCTACAAAGCTGTGCATCTGGGCTGGTGCTGGAGCATTTGCTACTGAAAACAAAGCTCTGGATTCTAACCCTAGTGCTGGGGAGAAAGACTGGGACAGCCTGGAGACCAGTTGGGACCCGAAGCATGGGAACAGCATTGATAAGGGGGTCTGTGGGTCAGAAAAAAAGATTCTGCCAGGCAGTGGTGGCACATGCCTTTAATCCCAGCACTCAGGAGGAAGAGGCAGGCGGATTTCTGAGTTCGAGGACAGCCTGGTCTACAGAGTGAGTTCCAGGACAGCCAAGGCTATACAGAGAAACCCTGTCTTGAAAAACAAACAAGAACAAGAACAACAACAAAAACAGAAAAAAAGATTCTAGCTGGGAGGGATAGAATGAACCTGAATCTGAGTTGGGAGGATCAGGAGTTCTAGCTCATCCTCAGCTGCATAGCAGGTTCTAGGCTAGCCTGGGGCACAAAAGACCTTGGGTGCTGGGGAAAGGCAGCTTCTGAAGCTGTGCTTTGTAGTTTAGTAGGCTTGACTGTATATGGCTGATAAAAGTAAGAGAGAGCAGACTCCTGGCTGGCTCAGTGCTGGCTCTAGTTTCTACCCCAACACAACAAAGAAAAAGGGTAATCAAGCCAGTTGGAGGCTGCAGCAGCATGCCTCAAGGCTACTGTGGGTTCCTGGGTGAGAATCTATCACAAAATTAATAAAGGAGTGAAGAGTTCAGTTCTTAGCACCCACATCAGGTGAGTCACAAATACCCAGAACTCCAGCTTCAGGGAATCTAACATTCTTTCAGTTTCCAAGGGTACCTGCACTCACTTGTACAAACTCACACAGTCACACACATAATGCATAATTAATAATAAAATCTTTTTTAAAAAACATCTTGGGGCTGGAGAGATGGCTCAGCAATTAAAAGCAGTGACTGCTCTTCCAGAGGTCCTGAGTTCAATTCCCAGCAACCACATGGTGGCTCAGAACCATCTGTAATGGGATCGGATGCCCTCATCTGGTGTGTCTGAAGACAGGAACAGTGTACTCATATAAATAAAACAAATAAATCTTTAGAAAAAAAGTCTTTAGAGGCTCTGCATTAGTGATGCATGCCTTTAATCCCAGTACCTAGGAGAGGGAGGCAGGCAAAACTCTGAGTTCAAGGACCAGCCAGGGTAGTGAGACCTATCTCAAAATAAACATTAATGGAATTGAGGAAATGACTCAGTGATTGAGAACACTTGCTGCTTTTGCAGAGGACTTGAGTTTGGCTCCCAGACCCACATGGAGACTAACAGCTGTCACTTCCAGGGAAGCTGATGCCATCTTCTGGCCTCTTCAGGTACTGCACACACATGAAGCACATACATACAGGCAAGGGCCACAGAAATGGCCTCAGCTATAAAAAGCTAACTCACAACCAAAAATACAGACAGGCGGAAACACCCATACATAGAAAAATAAGCCATGAAGCAAATAGCACGCACATGGCATGCACATATACTCCCAGAACAATGGAGGGTAGGCAGGAGGCTCATGAATTCGAGACCACTTTGGAGTACATTGCAAGAACAGTACAAAAAATGATAGGAAGTTTAGAGAAATAACAAACTGAAAAGAAATATCCATAATTCATTTCTTCAGCAACTGATAAACCACCTTAATGATGGGGTGGAGGCTATAGAGGAGGACCAGGTGAGTATGCTGAGCCGAGGAGCTGCGCTACCCGGCTGTGGCACAGGGCAGTACAAGCTTTCTGCTCAGGGTCTATGGGAGGTCATGCTGGCCAACAGCCAACACTTGCTATGCTCTCTGCTGGTCAAGCTATCAGCAGACAGTTTTAATCCATTGTGTGAGTGTGTGTTGATTTAGCCCCGAAAGGGGAGATCTGACAGCATCCCAATTACGAATGCCAGGAACCCCTGGGGAAAGTCATGCTCAGACATGCGTTTGTGTAAAGTGGTGTTGCTGGGGTGGTGTGACTTGGTGGTTCCAGTGAAACTTTCTGAGGGGAAAAGGATGGACTCATCTCTTCCTGGGACTGGCTCTAACCAAAGTCGTCCACATGAAAATACTCTGCAGCCCTGAACAATGGCACGCATGAAGGAAGCAAGTCCAGAGACACATTAGCACTGCTCTGGGAGCTCTCCCTGACTCTGCACAGATACTAGAACCATATCACACCAGGTTGCCACTCTGCCACCCAATGGTGACCCTGGCCATTTGTACTGTAGCAATTTTCTTACAAAAAAATTTTTTTATTTTATTTTTGGTTTTTCAAGACTGTTTCTCTGTGTAGCCCTGGCTATCCTGGAACTCACTCTGTAAGACCAGGCTGGCCTCGAACTCAGAAATCTACCTGCCTCTGCCTCCCAAGTACTGGAATTAAAGGTGTGCGCCACCACTTCCTGGCCTGGCTTATTCTTTATGTATATGTGTATGCATGCGTGTGTGTCTACATGTTTCTATGTCTGTATGTATCTGTCTATGAATTTGTGTCTCTGTGTGTGTCTATGTTTTTGTGTTTCTCTGTGTATTGTCTGTGTGTCAGTGTGTGTGTGTGTGTGTCAGGGTGTGTATGGCTATTTTTTTCTCTGTTTCTGTGTGTCTATGTGTCTGTGTCTGTATCTGTGTGTATCTGTGTCAGGATGTCTATGTGGGCATCTGTGTGTGTGTATATCTGTGTGCCTGTATGTGACTCTGTATATGTCTATGTCAGGATGTCTATGGGCATATCTCTGTGTGTGTATGTGTGTGTGTGTGTATGCCTGTATGTGTCTGTGTGTGTGTCTGTGTTTGTGTGTCT
>JADRCH010000041.1:1530327-1548249 GCA_019843965.1 Rhynchomys soricoides
GTCTGTGTGTGCGTGTGTCTGTGTGTATCCATATGTCTGTGTGACTACATGTCTGTGTACCTATAGCTGTCAGAAACCAGGCTTGGGTGTGGTTCTCCTTTTCCCTGTTCCTTGAGACTCGGTTTCTTACTCCCCATTTGCAGGCTAGCTTCTCAAGATCCCAGGCTCTTCCTGTCTCTACCTTCCATCTTGCTGTGAGATCGCTGAGTTTACAATCGCACTTCCTCACCAGCTTTTGCAGAGATCCTGGACACCCAGATTCAGATCTCATGGTTGTATGACAATCACTTCACCCACAGCCTCAGCCTGCCATCTGGGGGGAGAGGCAGTGGACAGGGACACTAACTGGACACGAAGCCCCTGGACTGGCTTTCCTGTGAGCCCTGTGGGTTCCTGAGTCTCTGCTTCCTCAGTACTGGGATCACAGGTGAGCATCACCGTTTTTATCTGACTGTGCGATGAGACTCTAGGCTTCGTGCTTGCAAGAAGGGTTTTACCAGCCATCTCCACAGCCCTTAGCTTTTGGGGTTTTGTTTTGGAGTTTTGAGATGAAGTCTCATGCATCCCAGGCTGGCCTCAAACTCACTGTGTAGCTGAGGATGACCTTGACCCCCTAATCTTCACAGTATCCCAAGAGTTGAGGTCACAGGCATTATAGCTTGACTCCCCTCTCTGTCTCTTATTAAGACCCTGTCACTGGACTGGGGACCCACCAAGATAACATATCGTGACCCCCCTTCAAGTCCTTATCACACCCGAAAAGTGTCTATTCCCAAATAAGATCTCATCGCTGGTCCCAGGCACCAGGACCAGGCATATCTCTTCCTGGATGCTAGGCCTGGTGCTGAGTACTTTATAACACACCCCCTGCCTCAAGTCTCCACTAGCTCCACATACATTGCCAGCATCTTTATTTCGGTGAACTCAGTGAAGCTGCAATCAAGGCACACAACAACCAGGATTTTATCTCAGCTGGGTAGGCTCAGATTTCAGATTCTGTGTAAGGCACAAAAGAGACTCCTGGATGGGTCAGCCAGCCAGTCAGGCCCCAGGGGACCTGCTCCTGTCTGTCAACAGGCTCCTGACCAGACATCAGGAAGTGGGAGAGAAAATGGCAGAAGGTTGCACCGGGTGAGCTGCACTGGCAGAGGGGCAGCTAGCAGATTATTCATCAGCCCTTTCTAGATAGTACAGTGTGACTCCTGAGACACCCACCGGAGCCGCATGGGCCATGAGACCTTGCTGGGGGAAGGACAAAGGTGCACCGCTGACCACAGAGCATGTGACAATGATGTGCTCCCCCAAGCATCCCTGTTATAGAGATGAGAAATCAGGGCACAGAGAGGTCAAGTGACTCCCTCACACAAAAAGAAAGCAGGCAGAGTTGACATGCAAACCCAGGTCTGCCCATCAGGAAAGTCTTAGTTACCCTTGTGTTTATTTTGTTTTTTGATGTAGAGTCTCACTCCGTAGCCCAGGCTGGCTGGGAACTTACTACAGAGCCTAGGCTGATTGGAACATGTGGCAATCCTCCTGTCTCAGCTTCCTGAGTGCTGGAATTAGGCGGTGACCACTGCTTGTGTGTGTGTGTGTGTGCGCGCACACACACACACACTTAGTTTTAATCTTGTTGCCATTTCCTTTTGTTCACATGTATGTGCACGTGTGGTGCATGCACATAGGTGTGTGCATGGCTTCCTTGGTCTTACTCTTTGAGAATGGCATCTCTCACTGAACCCGGATGGCATTCGTTTGGCTGGCTTGTGAGCTCCAGGATTCTGTCAGTTCCTCTCTCACCCCTCCCTGCCCCACAGTGCCATTGCTAGGGTTCAGGAGATACAACTAAACCTGGCTCATAAGAGGCTTCCAGGATGGAACTCAGGACCACAAGCACCTTACCAACTGAATCATCTCCCTAGTAACCTTGTTCTTAGTTTTTAGATTAAGAAGAAAATGGCATAAAAGTTTCTCTGTAGCCCTAGATTCCCCTTGACCAGTCATGCTTAGCACTGAGCTACACTCTCAGTCCACACTGACCACTGTAAAGAATTCTATTCAGGGACTAGGACGTGGCTCATCAGTAGAGTGTCTACCTAGCACGAATGAAGCATGAGTTGGACCCTTACTACTACTTAAATATGGTAGCGCCAGGGAGCTAGCTCAGGGGGTAAGGGTGTTTGCTACTAAGTCTGAAACCCTGAGTTTGACCCACTTGATAAAAGGAGAGAATAGAATCCTGCAAGTTGTTCTCTAATCCCCATATGCACACAAACATAATAAACGAATGTGGTGATGATAATGACGATGATGGTGATGGCGGTGATGATGATGATGACCACAGAAGGTTTCGACAGTGCATGCCTAGGTGAAAGAATGCAATGAGGATCAGGAGTTCGAAGTCAGTCTCAGCTGTATAGTGAATGTGAGTGACACATGAGATCCTGAGATTAACATATATAAACATATGTCTTCATATATGCTGGCAGGTAATGGTGTTTGCTGCCAAGCCTGAAGCCTCAAGTTTGATCCCAAGACCCCCACAATGGAAGGGGAGAACTGAGTCCCAAATCTCAAAAGGTGTTCTCTGACCTCACACTCATGCCACAGGACTAACACAGGAATATGTTTTTAAAAAAACTAATGATTTTAAAAAATAATCTTAGGCCTAGAGGGATGGCTCAGAGGTTAAGAGCACTGGCTGCTCTTCCCGAGGACCCAAGCTCAGCACCTGAGTGGCAGCTCACAACTGTTTGTAACTCCATTCCAAGGGATCCATACCTCACACAGACATACATACAAGCAAAACACCAATGCCCATAAAATAAAAATGGATCATTAAAAAAAATTTTAAACCACCATTAAACTATAATTCAATGAAAAAAAGCCAGCCGCTCACAAACCCTTATCTGCAGACTGTGGTGTGGCTCTGTGTTACTCCCTTTCCAAATGTGTATGAGGCCCTAGTTCATCTCCAGGGCTTCAAAACACTAAAAATCTACTAACGGAAAACAGAAATGATGAGAAACTGAAGGGGTCAGCCATCTCTGGAGGAGGGAAGCATAGTGAGCAGAAGGATTCAGAGAGACCACCTGCACTCTTCCTGTGTCTTGCCTGAGGAACAGTGAACGGGCAGCCTATTTATGCACATTCTCTACCCACGGAAGACACTGTTCAGTAGGTAAGAGCGTTTTCTGCAAAAGCAGGAGGACCTGAGTTCAAATCCCAGAGCCCACATTAAAAAGCCAGGCGTGGCCCCATTGCTGTGGAGGTTGGAGACAACCAGAATGATCTGCTTGCGGCTGTCGGCCAAGCTCCAGGTTTGCTGAGAGACCCCATCTCAAGAGAACAAGGCAGAGCATTATAGTGCAGGATGCCCCATGTCCTCTGGCCTCTGTGCATACCTGTGCTACCCTGATCCCCACAGCACACATGCATCTGTCACATAAGTGTCACACTCACCCACAGCGCGCGCGCGCGCACACACACACACACACACACACACATGAGTGCACACATTATGAACACAGACATGGGTTTTTAAATGACGACACTTGTGTTCATGGGCTTGGCTTTTTCACACCACCTTGCAGCGCAGTGGGAAAACGGTTAATATTCCAGGAGTCTGACAGCTGGAGAGGTGGCTCAGCAACTAAGATCACTGGTTGTTCTTCCAGAGGACTTGGGTTTGATTTCCAGCAACCACACCACAGTTCAAACCTGTCTGCAACAACCATTTCAGGGGACCTGACACTCTCTTCTGCCCCTCCCCCTATGGCACTGCATGTACAGATAACCAAACACTCATGCACATGAAATAAAATGAAATAAAGAGATGGGGCTGGAGAAATGGTCAGCGGTTAAGGCATTACTCTCCCACAGGACCTGGGTTAGGTTCTCAGCGCCCACATGGAGCTCACAACTCCTGTAACTCCAGTTCTGACATCTTCAGATACCAGGCACATCGGTGGTACACAGACATACATTCAAGCAAAACACACACACACAATGAATCTGAAAGAATTTTTAAGTAAAAGAAAATTTAAAAGAAAGAATTAGAGGCATCGAGTTAACATCTCATTGAAATCAGCCAGGTGGTGGCAGTGCTGGCAGCAGTGGCAGTGCACGCCTTTATTCCCAGCGCTGAAGAGCTGGAGGTCTCTAAGTTTGAGGCCAGCCTGGTCTACAGAGTGAATTTCAGGGCTACACAGAGAAACCCTGTCTGGAACAAAACAAAACAAACAAGAAAAAAGAGGAGGAGAAGAAGAAGAGGAGGAGGAGGAGGAGGAAGAGGAGGAGGAGGAGGAGGAGGAGGAGGAGGAGGAGGAGGAGGAAGAAGAAGAAGAAGAAGAAGAAGAAGAAGAAGAAGAAGAAGAAGAAGAAGAAGAAGAAGAAGAAGAAGAGTTTGAAATCAACCATTGTAGACAAGCACAGGGCTGGGAAGCTGTCTGCTGAACTTCCCAGCTGGCTGCTGCAGTCCCAGCTCCTGGGAAGGCTGAGGCAGGAGAGCAAAATCAAGGCCAATTTAGGCTACAGAATAAGTTCAAGCCTGGCAACTCAGCGAGACCCTGTCTTGAATAAGACAGTGGTGGCAGGGAGGTCTGACAAGATGTCTCTGTAGATAAAGGTGCTTGCCACCAAGCCTGGAAGCCTGGGGTCAAGTCCCAGGATTCATGTGATGGAATAAGAGGGCTTCTACACTCCCACAATCCTCCTGCCTCAGCTTCATGAGTACAATTGGCTTCCAGGACCCAAGGAAAAGGTCAAGGGTCACAAATGTCCTCCAGGACAATAAAAATGTTTCTTTAAGATCACACACACACACACACACAGAGAGAGAGAGAGAGAGAGAGAGAGAGAGAGAGAGAGAGAGAGAGAGACTGAACCACCAACCAGGGAGCAAGCATGGAACTGACCTAAGCCCTCTGCACATATGTTACAGTTGTGAAGCTTGGTCTTCTTGTGGGACCCCAACAGTGGGAGCAGGGGCTGTCTCTGACTGTTTGCCTGCTTTTGAGACCCTTTCCTCCTACTGAGCTGCCTCCTCCAGCCTCAATAGGAGAAGATGGGCCTGGTCTCACTGCAACTTGATATACCTGGGCTGGTTGATCTCCAAGGGAGGCCTCCCCTTTTCTGAAGAGAAATGGAGGTGGAGTGGGTGGGCAGGGGAGGTGAGGGAAAGACTGACAGAAGAGGAGGGAGGGGGAACTGTGGTTAGGATGTAAAATAAACAAATAAATGCTTTTCTCTTTTTAAAATGTGGGTTTCTTTATTGTTATTTATGTCTGTATATGTACACGTATATATGTGCACACAGGCTCCAGATGGTGGCATCGAATCCCCTGAAGCTGGAGTCACAGGCAATTGTGAATTGCCTGCTTTGGGGAGTGGGCACCAAACTCAGGCCATCTGGAAGAGCGGGAAGTGACTTATTTACTGTGCCATCTCTCCAGCTCCAGTGGAGAGTTTGAAGATATTGAGGCTAAGAGATTTTGTCTAAAAAGAGAGGTGGTGGCTTCCTCCTAGAATCCCAGCACTTAGTAGGAGATTGACGCAGGAGACTTGTTCGGTATGGAAGATGACAGAGAGCTGAGCCATGTCATCCTGTCTGCCTGAAAGGTTATCTCTTGGCAAGGGGATGGTAAAAGGTCAGGTCGCCAACTGCCTCCCCTCTGCCGGGAAGATAACCTAGGTCAGCGGGCGGGAGTCAGCCTGTATAAATAGGGGATCGGAGGTGGTGCAGACAGAGCCACCAGGGTCGCGGTCATCTCAGCTGATCATGGCAACGCGCGGACTGCTGCTGCTGGCTTCCTGGGCTCTCCTCGGGGCTCTGGGGCTGCAGGCCGAGGCGAGGCCGGCGCCTTACGGGGTGAAGCTCTGCGGTCGAGAGTTCATCCGAGCGGTCATCTTCACCTGCGGGGGTTCACGATGGCGCCGGGCGGACATCTTGGCCCACGACTCTGGTGAGTGCGAAGGGAAGGCAATCAACCTGGAACAGGTGTTCTGGTGGGCACAAAGCCAAAACAGAGGTTGTATGGGCCAGGCACAGTGCATACTGAACTTCCAAACTCTCGAGAGGTGGTGGCAAAAGAAACTCACATTTAAAGGCAGCCTGGGCTACAGGGTAAGAGTCAGTCTTTAAAAAAATCAAAGGGGAAGAAAAGAGGGGTGTAGAGGAATAGAGTCCCTGTCTAGCCACGTGCAGCAGAAACACCTCCGCCTGGCCTTTAAGTTTCCCCAGGACCAGGATGGTACAATTGTGGAGTTGAGGTAGCCGGAAGCCAGGTATCTTGGGGTTAGAGGCAGGGGTGTGGAAATCAGAAAGTCATTAGGCCACCCTTTCCCGAGTCCTAGCTGTGTGTAATGTGGCACCACCCAGAGGTGCCGCTGTCCCTGAGGTGCCTGGGTGCCTTGATTCGGGTGAGGGCGCAGCGGCTTTTTATCCTAGTCAGCTGAGAGGGAGAGGGATGCTGGGCACAGGGCTTGATTTTGCCACCTTCTGGCCTCCCTAGCCCTTGCTACCCCCTGCAGAGACTATTCCTGGTGAAATGGAAGACACAATGGGTGAGACCAGGCAGAATTCTTTAACAAGGCTGTTCAGTGTGGCTGGAACAGCGGGAGGCCAATTAGGGGAGTGCAGCTCCTCAGAGGCAAGGCAAATGATGACTACTGGGCTTGGGGACTGGAGTCTCAACACTCTGGGAAGCTGAGGCAGGATGGTCATGAATTCAAAGACAGCCTGAGACCCCCCCCCAAAAAAAAGTGCAAAATCAAAAATGGGGTGGGGGGAGGATGATAGTGATGATGAAAGCAGAGATTTGTGGGTGAATCGTGGACGGACAGATGGATGGCGGAGGTGTGCACAGGTAGGAGTGTGCCTGCCTTAAAACAGTAGCTCTGTGGCTGAATAACTGTGTCCTCATGCAAGCCTGATGAGGGGCCAGGCTTGCAATGAGAAAGTGGGTGGCAATAGCAGCAACGTAGTAGCTGTCACTGAGCCGGAAGAAGTTAATGTGGTAAAGCAAACAAGACGGTCAATAAAGGATCCGTGTTCACTTGAGTGCTCCTCGTGTATCCGTGTATCCAATAGTATTGTGCTTTGGCTGGCATCCAGTCTCCCACTCGAGACAAAACAAAACAAAACAAAAAAAAAACAAACAACAACAAAAAAGGAGTCATTATCCCCGGCTTTGTGGAGAAGAAAACAGAGCCTAGGAGGGAGAAGTCATCTCATCTACGACTCAGATTTAGGGAGCCTAACTCCCAAAT
This sequence comes from Rhynchomys soricoides, assembly GCA_019843965.1. Lineage (NCBI taxonomy): Eukaryota > Metazoa > Chordata > Mammalia > Rodentia > Muridae > Rhynchomys > Rhynchomys soricoides. Next base: position 1,537,594 of record JADRCH010000041.1, read on the forward strand.
CTTCATCTACTCTGTCCACATTAAATAAAGAATAGCACAGACTCTGTGACAGGAAAGTCTGGCTTAGCACTGCAACTGACAACAGAGCTAGCATTTGAACCCTCGAGGGGATGAAATCAAATTTAGAATGGCAACCTTGATCCTCCAGACCAGAGATGTAGCCAGGCTGAGTCCTGATTCGTCTATTTGCTTTAGCAGGGGACTTCTTCGTTGATGGAGAAGCCAATACAGACCACCTGGCCAGCGAACTGGACGAAGCTGTGGGCTCCAGCGAGTGGTTGGCCCTGACCAAATCCCCCCAGGCTTTCTATGGTGGTCGATCCAGCTGGCAAGGGTCTCCAGGAGTGGTCCGGGGCAGCAGAGATGTGCTGGCTGGCCTCTCCAGCAGCTGCTGCGAGTGGGGCTGTAGCAAGAGCCAAATCAGCAGCCTGTGCTAGGATCCAGGTTGAGCGATGGGGAAGCGGGCCGTGCCTCCAACCTGCTGTCAGCTGTGCGATGTTCACGAGCATTCCTACAGGCAAGGCACTGTAGTCACTGTCTCCTTACAGACCCTCTGCCAAGACGCACACACTACGTGCCACCTTGCTGCCGGCCACTCCTCTATCCAGCCAAACAAAAACTTGTTTTTCATGGCTGAGTTCTTCCTGCCGCACCTTCACCCCCAGCAGCCCGACAGCAATCAGATGCCTGGCTACACTTAGCTCCCCCAGCCCCTGCCCTCTATCGGGTCCTAATTGCCGCCACTGTCCCTGGCCAACCTGGCCCCTGCTCCTCTCCCTTCAGTCCCCAAACCAGAGCACTCTATTGCAAACCCCAAGACTGAAGGCACCAGGTCCCCAGTACTCAGACTTCCCCACCACACAAAATAAAGGTTCAGTTCTGAGCATTTGCACGCGTGCGTATCATTGCTGGGGATGGGCGGATTTGGGGACTTCCCGCCAGGGGCGGGGTGGCTTCCTTCCAGCAGGCTGTAAGCCCCAGGCCTGACGGTATCACTTGTCCCTGCGAGCCATGAGCCGGCTCCGGGTTGCACGCCTCAAGCTGTTGGAGCTTCTGCTGTCGCTGTTATCGCTGCTGCTCGGGACGCGGCCCCACGGTGAGCAGCTTCGTGAGTGGCTGGCTCCGGGTCACAGTTGTAGGGCATCGGGGACTGGGCGACAACAGGATGTAGCAGGACGGAAAGGGACCCCTGACTCCCTCTGCGCCGTCCCAGCACGTGCCAGGCCCTGCGCTCCGGCACTGCACGTCCGCGGTACGGGAGGATGGACGCATCCACAGTCGGGCAAGTTCAGGACCCGGGAACTTGACCACGGTCCTCGCGGCTCTTTGCGCCCCTGTAGGCAGTCCAGGCCCACTGCAGTGCTATAGCGTCGGTCCCTTGGGAATCCTGAACTGCTCTTGGGAACCTCTGGGCGACCTGGAGACTCCACTTGTGCTGTATCACCAGAGTCAGAAATAGTGAGTACCCTGGATTGGTCTAGGGGAAACTGAGGCACGGAAAGTGGCCACCCAATTTCAAGTGACTTTGGTTAAGAGGATTACCCCCGCCCTTCAGTCCAGCTACTGGGAATTCCTTCCATACTCTCAAGACCCTCAAGCTAGCCCACTCATTCCCTTACTGCATAACTCGGGCACAGTCACTTTCCCTCTCAGCCCCCACCTCCACAGTAATGATGACACATGACTCCCATGATTGATTCTGCCCATCAACGCGGTAGGCACATGGCAAAGAAAAACTGCTGAGCACTAGAAAACAGGTTTCTATCGTTGTATGACATCGGGCAGATAACTTGACTTTTCTGAGCAGTTTAGGTCACTCTATGAACACACCAGTCTTTGCCAGTATGGTGACACACACCTGTAACCACAGCACTTGGGAGATGGAGGCAAGATCAGGAGTTCAAAGCAGACCTCAGCTTTGACCAGTTTGAGATCAGCCTGGGCTAAAAGAAACTGTCTCAAAAAAAAAAAAAAAAAATCAGTCTAAGCCGGGCGGTGGTGGCGCACACCTTTAATCCCAGCACTCGGGAGGCAGATTTCTGAGTTCGAGGCCAGCCTGGTCTACAGAGTGAGTTCCAGGACAGCCAGGGCTACATAGAGAAACCCTGTCTCGGAAAACAAAACAAAACAGTCTAGTGCTTGTAATCACAACAATGAAAGCAGCTCCTGGTGGGGTTGGGGGTGCAGGGTCCAAGGGAGAGTGTGTTTGGGAACCCCATTTCTATTGCTCTCAGTAAAGGTCAGACAAAAGGGCTTTGGGAGAAGCCATGAAGGACAGCGTGCTCTCTGAGACCTTACCGTGTGAAGCTGGTCTCTAACAATCCTGCTTTCGTCTCTCCTGTGTTGGGATGACAGGTGTGAACTGTCAGTCATCTGGCCTGCTTTTGAGTTCTTTCAGAATGTACTTGTATTGCATACATTTTGAAGAAAAACAGAGAGGTTAAGTTACTCACCTCAGGCCACACAATGTTGACACAAGAGCAGGGATTCAGACCCCAGCAGGCATGAAGTTGGCACAAAGATGGAACCTTAGTCTGTGGCTTATAGGCTGTGCCAACATGTGTCTCTTCCCCAATCTCTCCTCACAGCCATCCCAATAGAATTCAGGAGGTGAAGGTGCCTTCCAGACAGAGCTGGGTGACCATTCCCCGGGAACAGTTCACCGTGGCTGACAAACTCCTCATCTGGGGAACACAGGAGGGACAACCTCTCTGGTCCCCTGTCTTTGTAAACTTGGAGACCCAAAGTAATGCAGCGTGGGGTGGGAAGGCACAGTGCAGGGAGGGCGAGAGGGCGGCTGAAGGCCCTACCAGTGTGCTCTGGCATCCCATTTGCAGTGAAGCCAGGCATCCCCCAGATCTTCCCTCATGTGGACATCTCTAAGGAAGCAACCCTGGAGGCCACCGTGCAGTGGGCACCGCCCGTGTGGCCACCACATAAAGTTCTCATCTGTCAGTTCCAGTACAAGGAATGCCAGGCTGATGAGTGGACTCAGGTGAGTGCCCAGGCTTCCTTCCCACCCTAGGTCCAGTGGATGGGACAGCACTCCGAATCCTACAGAGCACAGCCTCATTTGGCACCTGTCACAGAGTTACCCCAAGTCCCACATAGAAGGCCTCACAGGCAACTTTGCTCATTTGTTTCTTTCTTTTTTCTTTTTTTAAAAAAGATTTTATTTATATGAGTACACTGTGGCTGTCTTCAGATACATCAGAAGAAAGCATCAGATCCCGTTACAGATGGTTGTGAGCCACCATGTGGTTGCTGGGAATTGAACTCAGGACCCTTGGAAGAGCAGTCTGTGCTCTTATCCACTGAACCATCTCTCCTGCCCATTCATTTGTTTCTTGGTTTTTGAGATAGAGTCAGGCTATGCAGCCAGGCTGACCTCAAAACCACGATCCTCCAGCTTTGGCTTCCTGATCGCCAGGATGGCAGTGTTTCATTGCCACCCCTAGATACTGCCCGAGTAGCTTTGGGGGATGGGCACTGTGTGATCCTGGCTAGCCTGAAACTCACAGAGATCCCCCTGCCTCTGCCTCCCATGTTGGGATTAAAGGTGTGCAGCACCACACCTGGCCTGCATGGGTTTCTTAATTGGTTAAAATTTTGTCTGAGAAAAAGGAAATAAATAAATCGACCCAGTGCAGGCTGGGGCTGGGGTTGGGAGATCACTCAGTAAACAGTACCTGACACACAAGCGTAAGGTCCAGAGTGTGGTCCCAGCACCCAGTGAAAGAGTCAGGCATGGTAACACCATGTGATCTCAGCAGAGGCAGACAGGCAGATCTCAGGACTGACCCACCATCCAGTCTAACAAATTAGTAAGCTCCAGAGTCAGTGAGACACTTGGCTCAGAAAATAAAGTAGAGGAAGAGGGAGATGACTTAGTGGGGAAAGGCGTGGTCATGAAAGCTTTACAACTTGAGGTTGATTTCCGGGACCCACACAGAAGTACAAAGAGAGAACCTACTCTGGTCCTCTGTCACACACACACACACACACACACACCCATGTATAGAATGTACACAATAATAAATAAAGCTTAAAAATAATAAGATATTGAGCAACAGAGGAAGACACTTAACATCAACATCTGTACACACACACACACACGTGCACACATGCATGCAAAGTGCATATGCACACAGTACACACACACACACACACACACACACACACATATAACCCAAGAGCTTTGTGTAACTCAATGATAGAGGACTTGGCTAGCCTATGTCAGACCCAGGGCCACAGCACTGGAAAAAGAAGAAAAAAGTCTTCTCAGCAGAGGTCAACCCCATATCTTTCCTCAGCTGGAGCCACAGCTGAAGACAGACCTGCTGACTCCTGTTGAGATGCAGAACCTGGAACCTGGCACCAGCTACCAAGTGTCCGGACGCTGCCAGGTGGAGAACGGATATCCATGGGGCGAGTGGAGTCCGGACCTGTCCTTCCAGACGCCATTCTTGGGTGAGGACCGCTCCATTTGTCTTGCACTTCTGGGCCTCAGCCCACCAACGTCCAGGGAGTTTTGTTCATCTAACTGCATCTGTCTTTCCTCATCCTCATCAGCTCCTGAAGATGTGTGGGTATCGGGGACTGTCTGTGAAACATCTGGCAAACGGGAAGCCCTGCTCATCTGGAAGGTGAGCCACAAGTCCAAATGTTGTTCTTTGCAGGGCCTGGGAACGCCCCGGCAGCAATGGCTTCCTCTGCTGCCCCCTGGAGGTTTTTTCCTGGATTGCAGAGCTCTCTTAGAGTGCTAGTTGTGGGAGAGGGGAGGGGGTGGGGTCTCCACCATCTCTCTCTGTGAGAGATCTAAGGTGTGTCAGGTGGGAGCCAGAGTCCCAGGCAGGAGACAGAAGATATGAAGGTGTAGATTCAGAACATGATCTCAGTGCAGCTTGGCAAGCTTCAGAGCTGCCATCAAACAGGTAGTAGAAGAGGGTATCCTGGTCTTCCTGATTCAAGGTGGCCCACACCTGTGATGCCAGCTGCTCAAGAGACCGGGGCAGGAAGATTGCACGTTCAAGACCAGCCAGAGTGAGTTTGAGGTCAGAGCAACCTAGTCTGAAAAACAAAAAAATTAATGGCAATCTCAGTGGCAGAATACTTGGTAAGAATGTATACAGTCTCAGACTCCACGCTCAGCATTGACAAAAATTCTGTTGAACATCTAATATCTGCTAGGCATGGCTGAACTCGACAAGGAATAAAACATAGCATGACTCTTGAACCATGCAACTAAATGTCATCCATTTAGTTCCACAGGTGTTTATTATGCATGTGTACACGCAGATGTGTGTGGATGTGTGCACATGAATATATGTCTACACATGCATGCACACATGCAGGTGTGTAAATGTATTTACACATGCATGCAAAAGCATATATGTGTGCATATGGTGTAAATGCATGTGTGTGTACATTTATACTTTCTAACTCACAGAGACCCACCTGCCTCTGTCTCCTAAGTGGTGGTATTGAAGGTGTTAGATATTGTGCCCTGCTAGAGTTTGCTGGAATCACTTAAATTATTCCACATTCTCATCTTTGGATGTTTCCACTGAGGAGGAAGCTACAAAGCCACAGGGGAGGGAGCCGGAGGTGTGCAGCAGGGTAGAAGCCCTTAATCAATGTTTCAGAGCTCTTAGGTCCGGCTGGAATGCAGCCCAGAAGTAGAGCTTCCCTAGAATGTCTGAGCTCGTGGATTCTGTCCACGGCACTGCATGAGCCAGATGTGATAGGGTGCGGCTGGAATCCCAGCAATGGGGACTAGAAGCAAAGGGGCCAGGGACCAACAGTTCAAAGCCATCCTTGCCTATATATAGAATTTGAGGCCAGCCATCTGTACGTGAGATCCTCTGTGTGTGTGTGTGTGTGTGTGAGAGAGAGAGAGAGAGAGAGAGAGAGAGAGAGAGAGAGAGAGAAAGAGAGAGAGGACGAGGGATGAGTGAGGGATTGAAGCAAACTTGAATGAAAGAATTCAATCTCAGGAACCATGTAAAAAGCTGGATGTGGATCTGGAGAGATAGCTCAGCACTGGCTGCTCTTGAAGATGACCCAGATTGGGTTTCCAGAACCCACGTCTCAGCTCACAGCTGTCTGTAGCTCCAGTTCCAGGGGATCCAATGCCTTCTTCTGGTCTCTGAGGGTGTACTTACACACACATAGGCAAACCACTCCTACACTCAAAAAATATATAAACAATTTTTTTGAGACAGGTTATTGTTTGTTTTAAGACTGGGTTTCTCTATATAGCTCTGGCTGTCTTGGAACTCAGTCTGTAGACCAAAGTAGCTTTGAACTCAGGGATTCACCTGCTGGGATTAAAGGCATGTGTCACCATGCTTGACTAATAAATCGTAAAGTAATTATCATCATTATCATCATCACCATCATCACCATCACCACCACCACCACCACCACCACCACCACCACCACCATCACCATCATCATCATCATCATCATCATCTGGGTGTTGTGGTGTACAATCCTGGCACTCCTCCAGTAAGAGAGATGGAGACAAAGACTTTTGGGCCAGCTAGCCTGTCAGCACAATGGCTTGAAGAGGAAGAGAGACCCCCACCTTAAACAAGGTAGAAAGAGAAAACTAGCTACTGAAAAGTTGTTCTCTGACCTCCACAAGTGTGTGTTCTCGAGCACGCACACACGCACACACACTAAGATAAATGTATGTGGGGATGGACAGATGGCTCTGTGGTTAGGAAGTGTACATTAAGAGAAGTTTGATCCAGGCACTCACGTTAGACAACTTTCAACTGCTTGTAACTCCAGTTCCAGGCAATCCTCTGGCTTCTTGGGTACTGAAGTCATATGCGCGCGTGCGCACACAGACAGACAGACAGACACACACACACACATGCACGTACACACACACTCATACACACACAAAATCTTGAAAAAGATCAGCATGTGCGTGTTCATATGTGTTCAGGTGTGTGTACGTGAAGAAGCTAAAGGACTCTGCCTTTCCTCAGGCTCTGGCCACCATGTCTTTTGAGACTTGCTTTCTCACTTTTCCTGTAACTTCCTACTAAGGTAGGCTTGCTGGTCAGTGAGTCGCAGGGATCCACCTATCTCCACTTCTACAGTACTGAGGTTCCAAGTTTGCTGCCGTGTCTGGCATTTAAAACAATGCCAGGGATTGAGCTCAGATCCTATGGGTACTTGCACAGCCAGCACAATATCAACTGAGCCATCTCCCCAGTCCTAGATATAAGTACTTTTTGTTTGTTTTCTCCAATAAAAAAAAGAATTTAATTATTTTTTATTTATGTGGGTACACTGCAGCTGTCTTCACACACTAGAAGAGGGCATCGGATCCCATTACAGATGGTTGTGACCCACCAAGTGGTTGCAGGGAATTGAACTCAGGACCTCTGGAAGAGCAGTTAGTGCTTTTAACCACTGAGCCATCTCTCCAGCCCCAATATACTTTTTAAAAAAATCAAGTCAGCAAAGTCAAGTTCCAGGACCAGGTTGTTTGGTTTGGCTGTTGTTTATGTCTGGTCTGACCATTACTCAAGCCAGGATCAGAGAAAGCAGAACAAGGCATGGCCAATAGGTGCAGGATCAAAGTTGTCTTTATGTAAAGTTGGTATCTTGCTTGCTATAGGTCTTCTTTTGTTCCCTAAGACAGAATCACACGTAGCCCAGGCTGGCCTCAAATTTATGTCAACTTGTCCTACCTCTGCCTCCTGAGTACTGGGATTATAGATAAGGGCTCCCACACCAGGCTCCTCCTTAAACTTCATACCCACTGGGGTGTCTCCCTTCCCTTCCCTTCCCTGCTTTATAAATCCCAGTAAACTTCTCTAAGACTCAGTGTCTACATCTATAGCATGCTGCCGGGCTGCCTGACTTAACAGGTGCCGTGCCATCATAAATAGTGGGCACTCAACAAAACGGGGGTTCACTAACCACAAGAACTTCTCCTCCCCTTCAGGACCCAGGACCCTGTGTACAAGTGACTTACACAGTCTGGTTTGGGGTTGGAGATATGACTACAACTCAACAAGAAGTCCCCTGTTGCAAGTCCTCCATCCCTGCATGGACGGAGTGGGCTGTGGTCTTTACTGGTAACAGTACCAGCTGGGAGCCTCTCACCAACCTGACCTTGGTGTGCTTGGGTAAAACATAGAGCTCTTCTGCCCAGTACCTTGAGAGACAAGAACTTTCCTGAATGAACAGTCATGGTGTTTCCTCCCACTCCCAGGTCCAGAATCTGCCCCCCATGATGTGGGAGTCAGCAGTACTGACAGGAGCCCAGCAATAAAGGTGACCTGGAAACAAGGGACCAGGAAACCATGGGAGTATGTGGTAGACTGGGCTCAAGATGGTGACATCCTAGACAAGCTCAACTGGATCCGTCTGCCCCCTGGAAACCTCAGCACTTTGTTACCAGGTTAGGCCTTGAGACGCCTGGGATCCCATGTGCTGTTGCTATAACAACACACCTGAGGCTGGACACACATCAAGAGATTTGTGTAGCTTACAGTTTTGGAGGACGGGGAACACACTGTGTTGCATCTGCTGACTTTAGCAGTCACTTTCTAGCTATGGTGTTGTAGTTTTAATCTGTGCCAGAGAGAGATCACCTGCTGACACAGGAAGCCAGATAAGGCTCAAATCCCAAGTCCTAGGATTAAAGTTGTGTGCCACCATACCTGACTCCTTGTTCTATGTTATTTTTGAGACAGGGTCTCACTATGTATTCCTGGCTGTCCTAGAACTCACCCTGTAGACCAGGCTGGCCTTGAACTCATAGAACTTGCTTCTGCCTCCTGAGGGCTGGTATTAGAGGCATGCTTCTTATTCGTGTGTGTGTGTGTGTGTGTGTGTGTGTGTGTGTGTGTGTGTTTATGCGCGCGTGCGAGAGCAAGCATGTGTACTTTGCCTGAATGTATGTACTAAGTGCGTACAGTACTTAGTTACCAGGGACACCTGGAATCCCATCTATACAGCCACATGTGTAGCATGGAGCATGGAGAACCCAAATAGGGTTCTAGAGCCCCTAGAACTGGAACTACAGACAGTTGTAAGCTGCCATGTGGGTGCTGGGAACTGACTCTGTGTCCTTTGCAAGAGCAGCCAATGCTCGTAACCTCAAAGCCATCTCTCCAGCTCCTTGATCCCTTTCCATTTTGAAACAGCAGCTTGCCTGGCTGGATTAAAGGTGTGTGGTGGTACACCCATGTAACCCTGGTATCATTTTATTTTTTTATTATTCTATACTTTTTCCTTCCATATCGTCTCATGTACCCCAGGCTGGCCTTGGATTCACTAACCAAGGATGACCTTGAACTTCCGATCCTCCTGTCTCCATGTGCTTTTAATTAGCACTCAGGTAGCCGAGGTAGAAATATCTCTGTGAGTTCAAGGCCAGTCAGGACTATATAGTAGATCTTGTATCAAAAATAAAATAAAGGTCTGAAGAGATGGCTCAGTGACCAAGAGAACACATTGTTTTTCTTGTGGACCCAACTAGGGCTTCCTGGATGCCAGTCTGGCACTCTGCCAGCCCAGCCACATCCTCAGTCCTGGTGTTAGTTCTCAGAGGCAGGGTCTCTCTGTGTAGTTCAGCCTCAGCCTCGCCTTCATACACACAAGTCACTGCACACAACCGGGACTTGTCCTTCCCCACACTGTTTACAGCTTGCTTATCTGTCCATCCCGTCTCATTGAACTTCGTGGAGTAACCTCCCTCAGGAGCCCAATGACAGTTCCCACAAGTAGGCACTGCACGGGGTGGGGTTTGGGGAGGGAGAACCAGCTGTAAATGTCTCTTCTTCCTATTCCTCCCAGGGGATTTCAAAGGAGGGGTCCCCTATCGAATTACAGTGACTGCGGTGTACTCTGGAGGATTAGCGGCAGCACCCTCAGTTTGGGGATTCGTAGAGGAATTAGGTAAGATGGCACAGGAGGATGAAGAGGGCACCTCATGCAACTGAAATAGATACTGACACTCTGGGTTTCTTCACAGTACCCCTTGCTGGACCAGCAGTTTGGCGACTCCAAGATGACCCCCTAGGGACACCTGTTATAGCATGGGCAGAGGTACCAAGACACCAGCTCCGAGGCCAGGCTACTCACTACACCTTCTGCATACAGAGCAGAGGCATCTCCACAGACTGCATGAACGGTGAGCGCCATGCCTCCTCTTCCCCTTTCCATCCCCTAAGAACCACCTCTCATCCTCCCTGCCCCTACCTGGCTCCTGGGAATTCTATGTCACCAAGTTTCCAGAGGACAGTAACAATCTTGGCTACCACTGAAATGGGCTTACAGATACAGTAAAGACGAGGCTCCAGTCTGTACTCATCCACAGTGATGAATACCTGTTATCTTTCACACAACTGAAAAATGTCTTCTGGCCTCTGTAGGCATCGAATGCATGTGGTACACAGGCAGGCGTTCAGACAAAACACCCACACACATACGAAATAATAGAAAAGAATGTATGTTGTTTGTTTGTTTGTTTTAAGTACTGTTATTGGATGGTACCTTGCATTGAGTTCCTGTCTAGAATCCCCTGGTGTGGAGCTGGGGGATGGCGGGGCTGGGGCTGGGGCATGGCGGGGCTGGGGCATGGCGGGGCTGGGGCATGGCGGGGCTGGGGCATGGCGGGGCTGG
>JADRCH010000041.1:1548259-1582277 GCA_019843965.1 Rhynchomys soricoides
GCATGGCGGGGCTGGGGCATGGCGGGGCTGGGGCATGGCGGGGCTGGAGCATGGCTGGGCTGGGGCATGGCTCCACAGTAGGGCTAGTGTTCATTGTGTACAAGGCTTTGGGTTTCATCCCCATCACTGAAGAAACAAAATCATTATTCTTGTCTTCCCAACTATAAAAGTTATCTGACCTTGTTACAAAATTCAACTCACAAGCCTGTGAAGTGACTCACCAGATTAATACTCCTGATGTTGAGTCTGAGGGCCTGAGTTCAGTCCCTGGACCCCACATGGTGGAGGGAGAGAACAACTACCACAGGCTGTCTTCTGACCGCCACAGAATGCCCGCATCACACATAGACAAGGTAGGAACAAAGTAATGAAAACTGACTCACCCTGGGGACAATCCAGCAACTTCAGCATCTTCCCCTGTAGCTTACCAAATTCTGCTCACACACAGTGGGTTTGCTACACTTTAATTTTTTGTTTGTTGAGACAGGGTCTCAACCTGACCTGGAAATTGCATTCTGAGGAACCAGAAGGACAGGCACATGCTTCCTGTGCCTTTTCCCCCTCTTCGGAGCTGGGGATCAAACTCAGGGCCTAGTGCATCGAAGCAAGTACTCAGGGCAGCTCAGGAGCTGACTTCCTAATGGAAGGTTCAGAGACATGAATGCTTGTGGTGATTAGAACTGTGAGCAAAATGGGGTTCTGTTTAAAATGGGGGGTCGGAAGATTTGTCAAGGAAGTGACAACTGAACAACATTTACACAGGACTGGGGGCTATGGGATAGCTCACCAAGTGAAGCCCCTCCTACAAAGCACAAGGCCCCTATGGTGGAATGGGTGGTGAGAATGGGTGCCCTCTGACCTCAGCATGTGTGCCATGGTCATGATTTTCCCCCCTGAAAATCATGAAAGGCCACATAAGTAAAGAAGACCAGGACAGAGCTATGTGGAAAGTTGCAGAGAGGAAAGAGCATGTGCAAAGGCCCCGGGGCATGATTTCACAGCTCGCCCCAACTTCTTCGGTTGTATCTTTCAGTGAGCAGTCAAACCCAGACTGTCACTCTGCCCAACCTTCACTCGGGTTCCTTCAAGCTGTGGGTGATGGTGTCCACTGCTGCAGGACAGGGCCCACCTGGTCCCAGCCTTTCGCTTCACCTACCAGGTATGAGCTGGGGAAGGGGAGATGCCTGCCCATTTCCTGCTAGGGGTGTCTCCAAGTCATAACATGGGCTTCAGAGGTGGATAAGCTCCCGATGGAGAAGACTGGGCATAGAATAGTACCGAGGACGGATCCCAGGACCACACTCCAGTTTGCTTCTGCTAAATGCTATTATAGTCCCCAACAACGTATGTCTGAAACAGCAGCACTCCTAACCCTGGCTTTGTCTGTCAGCACACCCCTGTGCCCTAAGTCTCGCCTCTTCTTTAAGATGGCTGGACCCTCAGCCCCACCCACTGAAAAGTCCATTCTTTCTTCAGGATAGCCATACCTTCAATCCCACCCACTCAAAGCTCCTCCCATTCACAGACCTCCTGTTCAAGATGGCTGTCTACTTAGTCCCAACTGTTCTCCCCACCCACAGATAATAGGATCAGGTGGAAAATTCTGCCCTGGGTTCTGTCCCTGTGGGGCTTGCTTCTGATGGGCTGTGGCCTGAGCCTGGCCACTACCAGGTAAGGCTGTCAGACACGGGGTTGAGCAGCTAGACCTTGGCTGGGTGGCCTCACGGCTCAGAAAGTTCATGGATTCTAGCAATATGTTGGGCAGGTGTTTACACCAGCGACACAAGTTGTTTCCCCAATGGATCTGGGAGAGGGTTCCTGACCCTGCCAACAGCAATTCTGGGCAACCTTACATAAAGGTGAGAAAATGGCACCCGTGGAAAAAACACTCTCCAACTGGGGGATGCTGGGGCACGTGGGAGGGGAGGACCACTGAATTTCAAGCTCACATCTCCCCAGGAGGTGAGCCTGCCCCAGCCACCCAAGGACGGTCCCATCCTGGAGGTGGAGGAAATGGAGCTACAGCCTGTTGTGGAGTCCCCTAAAGTCTCTGCCCTGCTTCACTCTGGATATGAGAAACACTTCCTGCCCACACCAGAGGAGCTGGGCCTTCTGAGGCCCCCACCCCCCAGGTTCTAGCCTGCTCTGCTTCAGGATAGGGCTGTATCCCTATCTTGGGTTAGACTTTTTTATTTTTAGTTTTTTTGAGACAGGATCTCACTATGGCTGGCCTGGAACTCACAGAGACTCACCTGGTTCTGCCTCCCAAGGACTGAAAAGGAAGGAGTGTGCCTCCATGCTCAACCAACTTTTATTGTTCTTGCCTCTGGCTTCGGCATCTGTTTGTTACTGCAGAAGAACTGATGCTTTCACAGCCATAACCAACCCTTTGTTGTTATTTTCCTCATCATGTCAGAGGCTTGATAGGTAGCCAAGGCTGGCCTCGAACTTGTGATCCTTCTGCTGCAGCATCCCCCGTGCTGGGATTACAAGTGTGCATCATCTCATCCAGTCATACTGTTTGATTCTAGTAAGATCAACTTCCAAGCAGGCTATGAGGAGGCAATCCGAAAGACACGTTCAAGGGCCTGAAGCAATTAAGAGCCCTTGTTTTCTTGCAGTAGATCAAAGTTTGGTTCCCTGCCCTTGCAGAGGACTCAGTCAGGTTCAGTTTCCAGCACCCACAGGGCAGCTCAGAATCACCTGTAACTCCAGGTCTAGGGAATCCAATGCCCTCTTCTGGCTTCTGTGAGACATGCACGTACACGGTTACTTATGCACCGACAACACACTCACACACATAAAATATAAATAAATAAGTAAAAGATAAATAAATAAATAAATCTTTTTTTCTTAAAGCCGGAGTGCCTTAACATTTAATTTTCAAGTATAAAGGCTTCATTGCAGAAGGGAGTCAGGGCCACAGGCAGTGGGCAGGGAATCTAAAAGCCCAGGTGTAAGTAAGCACAGGGGCCTGTTGGCTCCTGGGTGCCACTACCAGTCCTGTGGTACCCTGTCTATGCCTGGGACCTTCTGCTGGATGCCAGGCAGCGAGGTAGCTGTGAGAGGAGGAGGGGGGTGCTGGGCGGCAGGCGTAGGCTCACATGACCACACAACACTGGCACGTCTTTTGCTTGGGGCCACTAGCTTCTTTGGCCTCAGCCAGTTCAAGCTGCTGGGCAGGTGCATACGTAGGTGCAGGGTGGTCACCAAGGTTGGTGCTGGACACTTCCTGTTGGAGTAGTGGCTGGCTTTCCACAGGCTGCTCCGGGGCTGGGGTCTCAGCTAGGAGTGGGGTGGCATCCCCTGGGGGTTGAGGCTTACTGGCTGCCTCTTCTACTGGGCCTTCTTGCTTCTCCGGGTCTTGCAGTCCTTGCTCCTCTGATCTGGGCTCCTCCTCGACACAAACAGTGGCTTCTGGCTGGCTGGCATCCTCCGCCTGAAACTCTGCTCCTTCATTGGATTTGCCTTGCTCTTCCGGGCTCACATCATCCTTGGCGTCTGAAGTCTTGTCCTCCTCAGAGAATGGCTCGTGGCCACCTGCCTTCCTGTCCAATAGATTCTTACTTCCTTTAGTTTCTTCATCCAATGAGCCCTCACCTCCTGTCTCCTCATCCAATAGTTTCTTGGTTCCTTTAGTTTCATCCAATGAGCTCTCACCTCCTGTCTCTCCATCCAATAGTATCTCAGTTGTTTTCGATTCTCTGTCCAATGAGCCCTCACCATCTTTCTCTTGGTCCAATGGCACCTCAATTCCTTTTGTCTCTGCCTCCAGTGAGCCCTCTGGTTTTTTTTCTGCCACCAATGGCTTCTCAGTGGTGGCGGGCTCCTCCTCACTTCCCTTTACTTCCAATGGCTCTTCATCTTTCTTCACTTTCACCTCTCGCCTTTCTTCATCTGTTGCTATCTCTGCTGAAAAGGGGCCCTCACCCTCTTTTCTCTCTACCCTTTGGTCTGCCTCGCTTTCCTCTCTTCCCTGAGTCGCATCTGGAAGCACAGCCGCCCCATCCTCCCTCGCTGCCCCAAGCCTTTCTGCCCTTCCGTTCTCTTCTGTGCCCTCCACTTTCTCCACTTCTCTCTTCTCCGCCTCCCAGGATGCTTCACCTCCTCTGGGCTGTGCTCCCATCAAAGCCTCAGGTCCTCCTGCAGACCCCGCCTCCGGGGGAGCTTCCAAACCCTCCATCAAGATCTCCTCCCAGTCTTCGCTGAGGGCCACTCTCTCCACCCAAATGAAGGATCCCTCCTCTACTCCAGGACCTCCCTGCCCAATACCCTCAAGACTATTTCTGGAAGCACCTTCCTCTTTTCTGCACTTGTCAGCCTTAAATTGCTCCTGGAGTCTCAGGGAACTGGTGTGCATGGCCTCTGCACCCCTATCTGACTCCCCTATGACATCAAGATCCCTGCCTCCCAGCCCCTCCCAGACCACTTCCACCACATCTCTGCCCTCCTTCACCCAAGTGGGAAGCTCAGGGCTGCTGGTGCCCTGCCTGACCCCAATGGCCTCCAGAACCACTTCTTCCACCTTAGCCTCCAGCTCCACATCTGTAGGACCTGTGGCACTGTTCTCTGTGGCTCTAAGCCCAGCCCAAACCACCTCCACCACCCCATCTCCTTTGGCCTTAGTGACACTCGACACCCCTAGACTCAGCTGCTCTGGGAGGGGGCCATTGGCTTCTGAAGCCGTCCCTATAACCTCAGGGGATGGCCTCAAGGCTGGTAGTTCCCCAATGGACTCCTCCCTAGGATCAGAAGGAGACTCAGGGGACATGCCCACTGGAGCATCTGGCAGGGAAGTTCTCTTGTCCACATCCGTGGGGCCTGGGGGAACCAAGGGAGGACAGGACAGGAAGGTCAGGATGATAGAGGGATAACAGGACCCTTATCCCAGATTTTTTGAGTCATGTGACTGTACCCCAGGCCTCGGGAACTCCAATGCTTACCTGTAGGACCTGCCTCCATGGCAGGTTGAGAGAGAGGACGGGGACCCTGCAAGGAGAATAGAGACAAGGTCAAATTGGTCCCAGGTTTTACCTCCCAGGTATGTTTGCGTCCCACCTGCTTAAACAATATACCATGTTAATGCTTGCATAGCTAACTTCTGAGGTGACTATAAATAAAGGATTTGGGGGGAAGAATGGAAGTCTTGGGATGGAACCCAAGGCCTGGGCCATACTAGGCCAGCGCAATATTGCTGCTGAACGGCATCCTCAACCTGAAAAGACCTGATGCAATCACACTTTAAGTTCCAATGGGAGGTGGTAAATAATAAACGTAACAACAAATAAATACACAGCGATAGCAAATAGGGGAGAGACTGAAGCAGCGAAAAGGAAGAAGCTTGGAAGAGGTCTGGGGCGACAAGTTTCCCCTAGAGACTGGGCTGGGCGTGGCTTCTGGAGGCGTGCATCTTTGAGTGTGCCCTGTCCAGAGTGCTGAGTTGAATATCATTGCTGCAGGCTAAGGCTACAGTATTGCCCGGGTGAGCTAGCCGCTAAAGGGAGCAACAGAAAAGAGACGATGTGACCAGCTTGGAGTGAAGGAAAGATGTGAAGAAAGTCAATGGGGCAGCTGCACACACCTGCATGCACACAAACTTCCTTTGTGATCAAGGCTTGCTGGTAGAAACCTGTAATCCAACCACTGGGGAAACGAGCAGGAAGATCACGAGTTCAAGGTCGTGGGCTTTGAGACTGGGCTACTAGTTTTCCATTATAATCTCATTGGCCCTCCCAAAGGCATTACTGAGTTAGTATTCCTATTTTTAAGGATGAGCAAACTAAAGTCTAGATAAGACAACCAACTTGCACAGAACACAGAGCAAAGTAACAGTGAGTGGGTTTGCCTCACCAAGACAGAGGCTGCCTTTTGAGAAAGCACTTTTCTGCTGTGTTCTGTTCTAACCCTGCTGACCATGGCCCCCTCTCTCCACCTCTTTCAGCCCCTGCTCACCTCTCTGCGCCAGGCGGGCCTGCCAGCAGGTCTGTGTTGGGCACCTGTGGACGCACTTTGCAACAGCTGTAGCTGTGTCTGGAGTCTGAGGGAGAGAGGAGGCTGCTGGAAGCCGGTCTGGACCAAACCTGATCCATTTTTTAGGGCTGCCAAAGGCTGGGGCATGGCTCAAAAGCAGGGATTCTCGACTCACGAAAACAAGCTGTCTTCCAGGTTGCGAATTCGAGCCTGGGCCTGTCCCTCGGGCGACTGTGGGTCCTTGGAGGCGGGGTCCTCCGGCCGCTCTGGCCCCTCAGCCGCCCCATCCATGAGCCAACGTTCTCGGAGAGATTTCCTCTGAGTATGGGACGGGAGTCCGGGACTAGTCACAGAAAGCCTACCTTCCCACCCATTGCTTGCAACCACACAGAGGGCGCATCCATTAGGATGGGAGACATGTCCATATCTCGTCCCCCAACGCCATGCCAGCCTTGCCAAGCACAGACATACAACCATTAACCTTCCAGCCTGCCCAGTCGACTGACTCTGCCAGGCCTGGAAAGACTTCTCAATGCACCCCTCCCCACCCCAACGTTGGCCTAAGGTTCCTCTCATCGCCACCAAACTGGGATGAAGCTCTCCACCCACCCCCCATACTCTCCCAGAGTGGGGCAGCTGTCTCCATGGCTACCTTTCGCCTGCCTCTTCTCCATCTCCCCCTTCCCAAATTGGGCAGAGGTTCCTATTGTCTCTCAGCTGAACTCACACAGACACCCCACTTTACTGTCCGGGCTAGACGGGAGCCCCCAACCTTGAGCCGCTCCACGCGGAGTTTCTCCTCCTCCAGCTCGCGACGCGCGGCGCCGATCTCCTCCTGCAGCCGCCGCTTCTCCTGCGCACACACGACCCAGAGCTGCGGGCGGGCCCAGTGCCGCCCTCCGCCCGCCTCCTCGGGGCTCCCGGGACTCCCGGGGCGTCCTCCCGCGGGCGGGGGCCGCAGAGCGCTGACTCAGCAGCGAGAGGGGCGGGGCAGGACTAGGAGGCCGCTCCCTGATGCTGCGGAAGCCAGGCCCACGCCCAATGGTGGTCCGCAGATGGGGGCGTGGGGGCGGGGCCTAGAGATGGGACTAGGCAAGGTGCACACACTTGGTAACCCTCAAGACTAAGTAGGAAGCTCTCCGTAAATTCCAGGCCAGCTTGGACTACAAAGGGAGTCGTAAATTAGAGGCCACTTGGGATACAGAAACCCTGAGAAAAAAATTCTTTAAAAAAGGGTGGGGGGAGGGGTTCAGAGATGTGTCGGTCTAGATAAAGAGAAGGTGCTAGCGAGATGGAGTCCAAAATAGGGGTGCCGAGGTAGACATCCAGAGAGATTCAGGCATATATAGAGGTAGAGCAGAGATAGGGTAAAGATATGCAGTAAATCAAAGTGCAGAGGTTGTGTTGAAAGCCATGACCTTCCGAGGTGATAGTGTAAAGTACCCAAGAGAGCTGTGTAAAGTTGAGATGCTGAGGAGGAGGGTCCAGAAAAACGGGATTGGGGAGGTGGAGAAGTCAGAAAGGTGGGCTACAAAAGAGACGGTTAGAAAAAGGAGGTGTACAGCAGGTGACCCGAGACTTAGGGACCAGGCGATCCAGGGTTGATGTGCAGAAGTGGGCTTCAGAAAGTTGGAGCGCTAAGAGGGGACGTCTGACATGGAGTGCTGGAAGAGGAGGTGCAGAGGGTGGAAGTCAGGGAAACGGAGCGCAAAGGCACGGATCTGAGAAGCAGGTGTAGAGTGGTGGAGTCAGGGTTCAGGGGTGAGATCTAGAAAGGGTTCTGAAGTGTGGAGTGTAGAAATATGGGATGCAAAGCAGGTTTGAAGAACAGAGGTGCACAGTGGTAGCCAGAAATATGGACAAGATGAAGGTGCCGAGAGCTGAGGTCTGGAAATAGGCTAGTAAGGAATGGGGTGCAGAGCCGGGCAGTGGTGGCGCACTCCTTTAACCCCAGCACTTGGGAGGCAGAGACAGGCGGGTTTCTGAGTTCGAGGCCAGCCTGCTCTACAGAGTGAGTTCCAGGACAGCCAGGGCTACACAGAGAAACCCTGTCTCGAAAAACAAAAACAAAAGAATGGGGTGCAGAGAGGGCTGCCAGAGAAACAGGAGTAGAGGTGAGAGGCACACAGGAGACAAAAGTAATAGAGGAGAGAGGGGACCAGAAGGACAGAGTCACCTAAGGGAGGACTCCAAGGGTGGGATACAAGAGACAGACAGATCTGAGAAGTAGGGAGATTGGGTGGCACTGGAAGAGGTGTTTCTAGGTGTTCCAAATGACACCTTCTGTTCAGCCAGTGACAGAGACTGGTTGAGGGGTGCCCCGGACAGGATGAAACTGAAGATGCAGCTGGGTTCTTCACAGAGCCGTACTCATTTCCTCCGGGATAAACATTCCCTACCCAGATGGAGCAGGCCACAAAGAAGTCAGAAGAACATCTGGTGAGTCTCAGGGCTTTGAGAGTGTCACTAACACTTACAGCAATGACCTCCAGCCGCTGCCGATAGAGGGCGCTCTCCGCCATGACCCTAGGAGGAGAGCACATGGGCTGAGAGAACGTTTCCTAGAGACCCCATGCCTCAGCAGGCAGGCTCCTAAGTGTCTCTTTTCTAACTCTGAACACTGGGCTGCCAAGAGAGAACCCAGTGCTTTGCCTCTGTTTTCCCCTCTCCATCAGAAGAACCTAGAGTCTGGAGAGAGAAAACGAGAGTCTATGATGCTTGTTTGTTTGTTTCAGTTTTTCTGTTTGTTTGTTTGTTTTGGTTTTTCGAGACAGGGTTTCTCTGTGTAGCCCTGGCTGTCCTGGAACTCACTCTGTAGACCAGGCTGGCCTCGAACTCAGAAATCCGCCTGCCTCTGCCTCCCAAGTGCTGGGATTAAAGGCGTGCGCCACCACTGCCCGGCTCGACAGTCTATGATGCTAAAGCTCTGTCTTACATCTTTCTTAGCCTCCGTCTTATCTGTGAAACAGGCAGGGATAGCTTGACCCCAATTGTGCAAGAGAACAATTTGAGTAACTGCCGCACTTAATACAATTTATACTTGATTACAATACCTATTTCTACAGGCTCCGACAAACATTCACAAATCCTGCCAAGCTCCAAACGTGGTCCGTATCCTCTTTGAACCTTATCTTCTACACTGTAAGCTCTTAGCCTTAGGGTGTGGGGTATGAGGGAAGGTGGGGGAGAGAAGTAACCATTAAACCATTACCATGGCAACTCCGGGGCTGTCTCTTTTTTACTTGCCTACCCCCTTCCTGCTAAGGACAAAGGTCAGTGGGCCATCCTGCCTAGTTGTGGACTTAGAGCTTCAAGAAGGGTGATTTGAGGTTTAAGGTTTAACCTGATATTTCTCCACCATTGTCCTAAATGAATTGTGTCAGCATCCCTGCTTCCCAGCTTCCGGCGGGGGGGGGGGGGGGTGGGGGAGAGAACACGGGGGACTTTGGATCTTCAGTTAGGGAACAGGTATTGTCAAAATAACATGATCACTGACCACTGAGCAACAGTTGTGGAGCTGTGCTAACCCCACATCTGCCGATGGTCATAAAGGGATATCTACCTGCCTTTCATCCTCCACGCCAGACATGGTGGGCACAGAGATCTTTAGGTGTTTATTAATTTAAATCCTAATGTGGGAGAAAGAATTCCAGTAACATTGTCCAAGCTCCAGCTGTCTCCTCTCAGATCCTCCTGACACACCCTGAAGGCATAACCGTGCTATTTATAGTGCTTTAAGTGCCCTGCAAGGCTTCCGCTGGGCCACGAGCCACCTCTGCTCAGGCCCCACCCCTCACCATTTGCTGGCTGCAGTCCACTCTTACATCTGACATTCCAGCTAAGGACAGACCTGGTCAAAGTAGCCACAAGCCACGTGCTGGTCAGGCTTTGACATGCCCTATCTGTAGAAACACTTTATCTTCCTTGTGATCCTGCAAGGCAAACAGTGTTACTGTTCTTGTCTGCCAAAGGGGAAACTGAGGTTCTGAGCAGTAGTAAACAGACTTGTCCAAGGGACTGGAGAGAGGGCTCTGTGAGCAGATGCCCAGAACAAGCTGAAAGCTGGCTCTGCCTTCCCAGCTCCGCAGTAGAAGGGGTGGCCCGGTGAGTGTGGCAGTAAACAAGAGCCTGCCTCAAACAAGGTGAGAGTCGAAATAAAACCACACAAGGTTGTCCTCTGCCCACACTAACACACGCACACACCCTAACACACACACACACACACACACACACTCTTTTTTTTTTTTCTGAGACAGGGTTTCTCTGTGTATCCCTGGCTGTCCTGGAACTCACTCTGTAGACCAGGCTGGCCTTGAACTCAGAAATCTGCCTGCCTCTGCCTCCCGAGTGCTGGGATTAAAGGCGTGCACCACCACTGCCCTGCTTACCCACACACTCTTAACACTCACACTCACACACACAAACATGCACACACACTTATATCCTCACACCTTTGCAAACGAACACTCTCATATTCACACACACACAGAAGACACACACACACACACACGCACACACACACACCTACACATATACATCCACAGAACACACTCACAGTTACCACTCTCCCACACATGCCCTCACACACCACATTCACTCACACACAAATGGTTTCACACACTCACTCACTCACACACACACACACACACACACAGCATGAGATTGTCAGGAGGGTGAACAAGGGCACGAAGAACTCCCTCAGCGCTGGCAACACCCAGTGCAGGGTTCAGGGGTTCTAGGAACCTCCATTTGGATCCCCACAGGAGGCCAGAGATCCCCCTAGAGGAGGGGATTTTAAGTAGGACAAGAGCTGAAGGTGGCCTGACAGATGTCCTAAGGGAAGTCTAGACTCTGGTTCATCACCCTGTCCCTGGGGGGGCTGAAGTCCCCCTCAGCTGTCCCACTCCTAAGATGCTATCTCCCTAACTCTTCCTGGGGGGGGGGGGAGGATCGGGTTCCCGTTGCTAAGCAACCAGGTTTGTACTTGGTGAATAATGCAGTGGAGGGCACAGAAGAGTAAAGGACAGAATTGGGGTCCCTACTGGAGGGAAGCCCTCTTTCTAGAATTTTCTATAATCCTTTGGAGCCCCTCTGGCCATCCTGCTCCCTGCTAAGAATGGAACTAGCCCCATACTAGGCAAGAACTGGCAACTGAACCAAACCTTTCTCACTTTGAAAAAGCCTCAGCTAAGGCGAACTCTCCACACCTGCATCCACATCTCTGACTCCAAGGTCGTGCCTCAGCCATAACCTGGTTGCTACTGACAAGGAGCGGAAGGGTGGCCACTGCCTCCTGTGACTTTGGCAGTCTTTGGAAGTTGGGGCTCGCCTTTCTTCCTGAAGTCTCTAACATTTTCTCGATGCATTCTTGAGAGGGTTGGTGACAAGGACTAAACTTGAATGAACATTCTTGGATCCTGACACTCTTTGTCTCCTAACTCTGCAGTGGGCCTAGCTCTCAGGGGACTTGGCTCTCAAGGAGCCCCAGGTTTGGCCATCATCTCCCCTTGTGCTCCCCTAGGCTCCTTAAGGAGAGGCCAGCTGGGGCTCCTAGGCCAGGCTGGCGCCCCCCACCCCAGCCTTTCCACTACGCCCTCCCGCCCCCACCCCAGACACTTACGTGGGTGTGGCCGGGGACAACACCGAGGTCTGCAAAGCCATCACTACCCAGTAGAGGTGTGAGCCAAAGGCCCCAGACTGGGCCCTGGTTGATGGGAGGGGGCTGCGGGGCGGAGCGGGAGAGCAGGTCCGGCTGGTTTGGGCGGGAGGCGCGGCCCGGTTGGGGCTGGGGCAGCGCTGGGGAGCGCTATCAACTTCTCAGGATGAATTATTTACCAGCCTCCACGCTGCACTCGGCTGCCTCCCAGTTCACACGCACGCAGGCACGCTGATGCTCCAGCAGGTGGGGGAGAGCAGCCAAGCACTAACTCGCGGCCGTCCGGGGACCTGCGCCTGCCGTTGGGCACTCACACAGGAAAGTTTTAGTGAAACCCAGAGTCATTGGCTCTCCCTTCTAGGACCTTAGACATGCGGGAGGGAGAGCTCTCTGACCCGGCTTCTGGAGACCATGGCAACCAAGAAGCCCAGGATGTGGGTCACTGTGGACAATTTGCCTCAGGTTTCACGGCTTCAGTTTGCCCCGCTGTGAAATGGGAGAATAACTTCCCATTGGCCTGCAGGTCAGAAGACCCCGTTGTGTTATTTAATGGTTAGGGATGGGGGTTGAAATAAGAAACCATAGGGAGATGGCCTCCAATTTCAATGGCTTTCCTTTGAACTCTCGAGTGCTGTCATTACAGACTTACACAACCCTTAAAAAAGATCATCTTAAAAGAGATCAGCCCTTGTCTGTCTTGGCTAGGTGCTTCAGAGGACCTTGCTCTGAGCAAGGACCTCCACCACCAGACCAAATGGTAAACTTACCCACATCTAGGCCTCTCCCCTCCTGACTGCTTCAGCGTTCCCTGGGCCACTTTTGGCATGTAAAGCTGAGTGTCTCTCCTGCAGGCATAGTCTCCTCCGTACTGGATTGGGGCTGTCGTCAAGGGCTGGAATAGCCTATGCTCCATAGTCTATGGCCTATGCTCTAGACTCTTTAAGAATATAAAGGTTTGATTGAACCTGAGCCAGGGAGGTGACCTGACTTGGAATCCCACCTCCAGGGAGGCTCAGGTAGGAGAATGGCAAGGTCAAGCCTTACTTGGGTTACAGAACGAGTTAAAAACCAGCCTAGGAAACTGAGTAAGAAATTGTCTAAAACTAAGGGGGTGGGGGTGGGGCTTTCGGCATGTGGTTTGGTGGTAGAGAACTTGCTTGGCATACATAAGGCCCTAGATTCAATCCCCAGAACAGGAAAAAAAAGTTGAATTTGAGTTTCTAGATTATTCTGAAAACATATTTCTTTGACGAGAAGAGAGGATTTATATATGTGTGCATATATAAATACATATTTATATGTGGACCAGAGCGGAACCTGGTAGACAAACAGGTCCTCAGCCACTGAGCCCTAGCTTAATGTATATACCCACGTGTCCTATCTGTATGCACACGGAGGCAATTGTTAGTGTCTGCTGCCACTGTATTTGCTGAGGCAGGGCCTCTCATTGAACCAGAGGATCACCCACTTAGCTAGCTCACTGGCCAATAAGGCTCAGGGACACACCTGTGTCTGTCTTTACAGTGCTGGGATGAGAGACAAGAGCTCCCATGGGCGTGTTTACGTGGGTGCTGGGGATCCAAACCAGGTCCTCACGCTTCTATAGTAGGAGCTTTGGACTGAGGCGGCTTTCCAGGAGATTGGGGTCATTTTTTTAACAGCGTTTTCCATTTGTGACAGTTTGCACATGCACAGTGACAGGCACCCCTTTCTTATCTGGATCAAGAACATCTCCAGCACTCCTGAAGAAAGCCGGGGGCCCATGGCTGAGTGTGGGGTTTGCCTGTTCTCTCTCTCTCTCTCTCTCTCTCTCACACACACACACACACACTCTGTCTCTCTCTCTCACACACACTCTCTCACACACACCCTCTCTCACACACACACATGCACACACACCCTCTCTCTCACACACACTCTCTCACACACACCCTCTCTCTCACACACACATGCACACACCCACACTCTCACACACACATGCACACACACCCACTCTCTCACACACACATGCACACACACACTCTCACACACACGCACACACACACACTCACGAGCATGTGCTCAACTGACACAATGTAACCATTTGCATTAGACTTTTCTCACTCGGCATCATGTTTTCTTTTTTCCATTGATTGTTTGATTGATTGATTGATTGGTTTGGGGGGGATAAGGTCTCATGTAGCCCCAAATGTAGCCTCAAAGTCACTATGCAGTGGAGGAGGAGCTTGAAGGTCTGACCTAGTGCCTCCATCTCCTGAGCCCTGGGCTTGTAAGACTTCCCTGTACGTGGCTATCATCCTGTCCTCAGCTTGGCTGCATTATGGCAGCAGTCAGTGTTTTTATTTCTCTTTAAGGGTAAATAATATTCTACTGTGTGGGTTGGTCTACTTTTTTTCATTTACTTTTTAATTAATTAATTAATTATTTTGTACACTGGCTGACCTGGATGGAACTCTGTATGTAGATGAGGCTGGCCTCGAACTCACAGAGGCCCACCAAACTCTATGTCCTGAGTGCTAGGATTCAAGATATACACAACATACATAGAAATAACTTTGTTTTCATGGGCCAGGAGCTAGTCTAGGCAGGGTGGGGTGTATATAGAGATGTAAAGAGAGACAGAACCGAATCATGAACCTTGATTATGACGGGGAGAGAGACAAGAAACAGCGAGGGAGCCTGGGGAACTGCACCACGGCTTGTTCTTGTGATACTGGGGAAAGTGATCAGCAAGCACTTCCCTGAAAAATGGCATTTCCACTGAGACCTGAGCCGCTGGAAGCAGTCACAGGAGGAGTTGTTTGAGGCAGAGAGAAGCCACACAGAGGCACCGTGGTGTAAGGAATCTGGTCATGGTAGTGTTGGGAGAAGCAGGAAGCTGGGATGGATTTTGGTCAAAACATGATCCCTGAGAAGTGTGCAGGGCCCTGCAGCCCAGGGTCGGGAATTTGGATTTTAGTTTCAAGTTTGATGGACACCTTCAGGGTGACAGGGTATAGGATGGGACAAGCATGGAAAGAAGCATCTACAATGAGGATATGCTTCAAGAAAGGTCCAGAAGGAGGCTGAGGAGGTATAGCAGTTCCTGGGGCTTTGGTTTGGTTTTAGACAGTGCAGCCCAGTTTGAGCTGGAACTCTCAATCCTCCTGCCTCAGCCTCCTAAGTTGAAGTGACAAATGCATGAGAGCACACCTGCCTTGACTCTTTTTAAAAAATACATTTTAATTTTTAAAAAGATTTAATTTATTTTATATATATGACAAGTACACTGTCGCTGTCTTCAGACACACAGAAGAGGGCATCAGATCACATTACGGATGGTTGTGAGCCATTATGTGGTTGCTGGGATTTGAACTCACGACCTTTGGAAGAGCAGTTGGCCCTCTTAACCGCTGAGCCATCTCTCCAGCCCTCAACTTGCTTTTTAAAACGCTGAGTATGTGTGTGGGGGAGCACAGGCACACACATGTACGTGTGAGCACATTCATGTGTCTGAGTGCCATGGTCTGTCTGTCAAGGTACAAGAATGATCTCCTGTGTGAGTCTTTGACTGTTCTCTTATTTGAGATAGGATCACTTTGTGTCTGCTGTTGCACGCTCCAGACTAGCTGGCCTCAAACCCCTCCCATCTCCCCGTAGCAATGCTGATATTATGGACATGCATGGCCATGACCAGCCTCTATGTGGGTGTTATTCAGGACTGTCCTCTTATGCAAACTTCGACACCTCCAAGGGTCCATCTAAGGCAGATGGACCTGATGACTGTGGACTTTCTCTCTTGGAAGAAGGCGGGGGGTGTCATGGGACCCTCACCTGAACATTGTTACTCTTCCCAACCAGTTCAAGCAATTCTGCTCAGATTCCATGTGTCCTCTGGGTCTCTGGGAGGGGCCGGAGTACATAGCTGGGGAAGGATGAAAGGACAAGACCCCATCTACTCAGACATTGGGAAGCCTTCCTTCACGCTGGGTACAGGCCTAACTCTTCACTCACTACTCTGAAAGTAAGTCTTATGAACTTATTGGCTCCCCGGCATGAATTTTGGTAGAATCATACTTTGGTTTGTCTTGGGACAAAGAAGGAAGAAGGTGATGTTTATATCTCCCCCAAGGTAAATAATTTTAGTAACAGTGGGTGTGATGATTTGAATGAGAATGGTCCCCATAGGCTTATATATTTGAAGATTTGGTCCCCAGTTGGTGGAACTGTTTGGGAAGGATTAGGAGGTGTGGCCTTGTTGGAGGAGGTGTGTCACTGTGGCTGGGCTGTGTGAGGTTTCAAATGTCCACACTGTTCCCAGTTAGTGTCTCTCTCTCTCTCTCTCTCTCTCTCTCTCTCTCTCTCTCTGCATCTGGTTGTGTTTCAAGATGTGAGCACTCAGCTTCTTCCCTAGTGCAATACCTGCCTGCCACCATGCTCCCTGCCATGATCATGGACACTAACCCTCTAAAACTGTAAGCTCCACATGAATTCTTTCTTTTATACGTTGCTTTAGTCACGGTGCCCTGTCTCAGTTGTAAAAAAGTAATTAAGAGAGTTTGGAGATTTGGAGGTCATCCTGTTTATAAAAGCAATACTCTACCCACTCAGGTGCCTCTCCAATGCTCTACCCACTCAGGTGCCTCTCCAATATAGCTCTCAGTGGGACTGGGGGTTTGTTTTTTGTTTTTGTTTGGGTTTGTTTGTTTGGTTGGTTTGATTTGGTTTGGTGTTTCTAAGACAGAATTTCTCTGTGTGGCCTTGGCTGTCCTGGGACTCACTCTGTAGACCAGGCTGGCCTCAAACTCAGAGATCTGCCTGCCTTTGCCTCCCAAGTGCCAAGATAAAAGGTGTTCACCACCACTGCCTGACACTTTATTTGGATTTTGAGGCAGAGTCGACTCTCCTGAAACTCACTATGTATTCCAGGCTGGCCTCAAACTTACAGAGATCTGCCCGCCTCTATGTGCTGCAGGTAAAGGCACTCACCATCACATCCTCCTTAGATTTTGGTTTTTGTTTGTTTGTCTTTTTGTTTTCAGACAGATCTCATTATGTAGCTCTAGCTGTCCTGGAACTTACTATGTAGACCAGGCTGACCTCAAACTCATAGATTTGTCTACCTCTGCCTCCTAAGTACTGGGATTAAAGGCAACTGAGTTTTTAGGATTTTTTTTTTGTTTGTTTGTTTTTTTGAGACAGGGTTTCTCTGTATAGCCCTGGCTGGCCTCGAACTCAGAAATCCACCCACCTCTGCCTCCCAAGTGCTGGGATTAAAGGGTGCGCCACCACTGCCTGACTAGTTTTTTTTTTTTTTTTTAATATTCATTTATTTTATGTATATGAGTACACTGTAACTGTCTTCAGACACCAGAAGAGGGCATCAGATCCCATTACAGATGGTTGTGAGCCACCATGTGGTTGCTGGGAATTGAACTCAGGACCTCTGTAAGAGCAGTCAGTGCTCTTAACTGCTGAGCCATCTCTCCAGCCCAAGTTTTTAGGTTTTTAAACATCGTATGGCTAATTAAGATTAGGGATGGTCACCTGGGAGATGAAACGCTTCGTTCTGCAAGGAAGCACCTAAAGCTCAAGAAGTAAACAACTTAAAGGCCTCAGGAACCTCCTGAAATTGAACACAAGTACTTGGCCCCTCCTTCTCCAAGAATATAAGAGCAGTCAGGACTGCTGAGAGACACGCCGAAGGAACTAGGTTGCCTGGAAGAGACAGTCCAATCTGCAGGCTGTGTAGTGACTGTCCTATTTGCAGGCTATATTGTGTACTCCAGGTTCCCGGTTTTTGTGAGCTGTCACCATCACTGTGTTAAAGCTTTTCAGTAATGAAGCTGTCTTTGAGTCATTTCTGTTCCCATAACTAACTCCTCACCCATATTCCTCCAAGTAACTCCAATAAAATGTATTGGTTTCACCAAGTGGTCTCCTTACTCTGGCCTGTCATCGGTTCCATATCTGGGGTGAGTAAATGTTTGTTCATGTCTCCCTAGGAACAGTGTCACACCACAAAACAAACAAGAGCTGGATATAGTGACATAGACCTTTAATCCCGGCACTCTGAAGGCTTCTGTTGATCTCTGTGAGTTCAAGGCCAGCCTTGTATGTATGTTGAGCACCAGGCCAACAAGGGCTACACAGTGAGGCCCTATCTTAAAACAAAAATAACATCGGTGAGATGGCTTAGTGGTTAAGAGTGCTCGCTGCTCTTGCAAAGAACCAGCGCTTAAATCTCAGAACCCCTGTCAGGCAACATACAACCACCTGTAACTCTAGCTCCAGGGGCTCTGGCGCCCTCTTCTGGCCGCCACAGGCACCTACATATAAGTGCAATACACATAAATAAAAAATAAAACACATTTAAAAAGAGAAACTGCTCTTAAGAAGAGCCTGGTTTGATGCCAGATCTTGAATGGTACCCATTCCAGGTGGCTCGTGACTGTAATTTGGGCTCCAGAAGACCCAAAGGCATCAGCAGTCATCCGAACAAATCCGTGTGCACACACATATTCATAAAAATCTCCAAAACAAAAACTAAAGAATAGAAAGAGTAACCACGGAGCTAAATGGAGGAACAGTTTACAGACCCCACCCTTCATATCACATAGTGTCCTAGTTTATCAGCATGCAGTTGCTGTCCCATCCCTAGAGACGGTTAGGTATGTCGTTAGAGGCAGCCAGTGAGCCTGAGGGATTAATGCCCTGTTTGCCTTCTCTCCCACCCGAAGACCTCGGTAGAAGCCATCAGTGGATAGAACTAGCGTGTGAGAAGGGAACGGTGTCCAAGTCAGATGAAGCCAGATGGAAAAGGGCAGGATCTGCCGAGGGAGTGTCATAGGTACTGACGAGGAAGCTCATTTGCTTGGGCTGTGTCCCTCATCCATGAGGTGAAGTGAAGAAGTACATAGACACAGAGTATTTGTTAAAACAGCTTCCCAGGCTGGCCTCAAACTCACTGTGTAGTCAAAGATAAGCTCTGCTTCTCCTGCCTGCACTGTCTATCTCAAGTGTTGGGATTACAAGCATGCACCACCAGAGCAGAGTTGGGATGGACCCCAGGGCATTGTGTGTGCTGGACAAACACTCTACTGAGCCACGTCCCCAGTCCCTCCAGTGACGTGTGTGTGTGTGTGTGTGTGTGTGTGTGTGTGTGTGTGTGTGTTCACTGCTCCCAAACACCCCTTGAAGAAAGCCGAGGCTGGTCCTTGGCATGTATGTGTGTGTGTATATATGTGTGTGTATGTGTGCGTATGTATGTGTGTGCTTATGTGTGTGTATGTATATGAGTGTGTGTGTGTATGTATGAGTGTATGTGAGTGTGTGTGTGTGTGTGTGTGTGTGTGTCCCTGACTAGGTAAAGACAAAGGTCAATGCAAGAGTCTTCCTTTATCACTTTTTGTCTCAGGATTTTTGCTTGTTTGTTTTTTGGTTTTTAAAGATGGGATTTCTCTATGTAGCCCTGGCTGTCCTGGAACTCACTCTGTAGACCAAGCTGGCCTCGAACTCAAAGATCCACCTGCTTTTGCCTCCCAAGTGCTGAGATTAAAGGTGTGTTCCACCTTAGTTTTTGAGACTCTGCTGAACCTGGAGCTCATCTGCTAGGCCAGACTAGGGTGCCTATGGGCTCCATTGATCCTCCTGTCTTTTCCAGTCCTACATATGGGCACTTTACAAGCCAAGCCGTCATCTAGGCCTAAAACTTACTATTATTTAAAGATTTATTTTATTTTATGTGTATCAGCGGTGTGCCTGAACCGTCTGTGCACCATGTTGGGACAGTGCCTGGGGGTGGGGAAGGTCCCTAAGGCTGGAGTTACAGATAGTGTGAACCATCCTGGTCGTCTGGAGGAGCAGCTGTGCTCTTAACTGGTGAGCCATCTTCCCAACCCAAGAGAAGGCCCCACTTGAGGCTGGTTGTGAGAGAAAACGGATGGACAGGATAACCAAAGGGTTGGGATTTTGTGGCCCTCTGTTTCCATGTGCTTGTTTGTTTGTTTATCTATTTATTTATTTGGTGAAGCAAGACCTGGAAATGTAGCCCTAGGTGTCCTGGAACTCACTATGTAGAACAGGCGGTGGCCTCCAATTCATGGAGACACTTCTGCCTCTGCCTCCTGAGTGCTGTGATTAAAGGAGTGTGCCACCACCCTGATTCCTCTTTCCATTTTCTTTAGGTAATTGTCTTTCTTCCAGGTTACTATAGAACGACACATGGCGTGGGCCGGTTTTTGTGAAAGACTGCTTCCACAGGTGCGAGTGGAAAATGTCTCTGCGAGTGGTTAGCCCTCACTCTGGATCGTTGACCCTGTCCTGGAAGACAGATCGGGCACCAGACAAAGATCGTTGCTGCCTCCCGCTAACCCGGTGGCTCCTCTGCCCCAGCTTGGGCCTCCTCAGCAACCTGGCCCAAGCTGACCATCTTCCAGCCGCAATTGCTCGGCTGAGGCCCGGAAGTCCTGTAGTGTCTGCGCTCTCAACCCTCGCTCATTCTAGCTGAATACTTGGCAGCCAACGCCTTGCGGGCTTTTCTGGAAGGTGGGGGTGGGGGGAGCTGCTCCAGGGCTTTGAGTAGCAGCAGCGCCGCTACAAACCAAGTAGAGCTGAGCAGCCCCGGGCAGCAGTAGCTTGCAGTGTGGCGGTTCCAGGCGCCCCCTTGGGCTGGACCGGAGCTGTGTTGCCCCAGCGATCGGTGTGCAGAGAAGGCCCTGAGACCACGGGGAGGGGGGGTCGCTGGCCGCGGGCTGGCACCTGCTGAGCTAGACTAGTGAGGTCAGCGAAAGACGACCTGGGAAACACTCTGTAAGGAGGCCGTGGTTCAGCGATCAGCGCGGCGCTCCACTAGAGGTCAAGTCTCCGGAAAGTGACCCCAAAATGCCAGCGTGGTACCAGAGGGAAATGGCGACACATACCACCCTGGTAGAGAGTTCAGGAAAGCCCTTTCCGAAGAAGCCATCCCTTTAGTCAACCCGTGGGCTCAGGTGGCGGGAATCCGGCGTCCAGCGGAGGCGCCCTGGCCCACAGGGCGGGTCCAGGGCCATTCGAATCCAGCTGGCAGGTGCCGGGGGCGGTGCCCAGCCCTGCCCCCAGGGGACGTTCCTGGAGGCCAGAGGCGGGTCAAAGAAGAGCGCTGGCGACGCCTTAGAACCTCGGGCGGCGGCTGCAACCACAGGTACTGCGCAGGGCACCGTGTCCTACCTATCTGGGCATTTCAATCCGGCTCTGAGAACTGAAATTGTCAAAGTGCGCCTAACTCCGAACATCTATGTCCCGGGTGTCCGGGAGCGGAGTCCTGGGGTCGCCTGAAGCTTAAGGCTACATGTTCCGGAAGCCGCGGAGCCAGGGCACCGAGGGCTGCAGGCGGAGGCAGTGAGGTCCTGGAAATCTCTGAAGAGGAGGACTTGGAGACCCGGGAGCCAGAGAACCAGGTCCCGCAGGTGCCAGTTGAGCAAGTCACCGAGCGCCCGGGCGGTCCCCAGCTGGGCAGCCTGACACTCGGATAACGGAGGTACTGGGGCAGTTGTGCCCCTGTCTCGGCTCAGAGGCCTCCAGGTGTGTTTTCCGCCGAGGCCCGAGGCATCTAAACCGGCGCCCGCGGAACTGCTGATGGAGACGCCCATCCAGCGTGAAATCCGCCGCAGCTGCGAGCGCGAGGAGAGCCTGCGCCGGAGCCGGGGTCTGAGTCCCGGGCGCGCGGGCGAGGAACTCATCGAGTTGCGCGTGCGGCCGGTGCTCAGCCGGCCCGGCTCGGGTACTCCGCTGCCGCGCGCCCTGGAGCGCGCTCGGGCGGGCGCGAAGATGCAACGGGACATCGAACGCGAGGCTCACAGGCAGGCGGCGCTGGCGAGCCCCGCGGTTCCGGAGCCCAGCGCCCGGCGGCGGCCGCAGCCACTGGACGAACTCAAGCGCTTCTTTGAGGCTGCGGCGGAGGATGGCCCGGGCTTGCAGCGGCAGCCGGAGGCCGGAGGCCGGCTACACCCCGCCGTCCAGGACGGCTGTCCCGTGCTGGGGCAGTTGCCGCCGCTCGTTGCCCCGTCACTGCTGGAGCAGGAGGTGCGCCGGGTGCGCGAGCGCGAGCGGGAACTGCAGTTGCAGCGGCGCAGCATCTACGGGGCCGCCGAGGTCGGGGAGCCAGCGCCGAGCCTCACCCGTAAGCGGTCCCCCTGGGCCCTAGAACTCCGGCTGTCTCCACCTCCAGTGGTCCTTCATCTGTAGGCTTGCAGACCCTTAACTATTCTTCTGGGGCTTCACCTTCTGTTCTTCACTTCTATACTGGAGTGAGGATCCCCAGATCTATCAGACCTTGTCTTGGAACCTTGGCTTCTGGCATTCTCGGGTCCTCTGTAGTTTTCGGGTTCCTATCTACATTGAGTTTGCCTCACTCCTGTTCCTGGGTCCCCAGAACTGAGTGGAGGCCTCCACGGGGAGGAGGGTGCACACCTGTATGTATTTAAGGGGTGCGGCCATCCTCCAGCTGGCAAGAGGAGGAGCAGCCGTGGCTGAGCATTCCTTCCCCTACAGCGAGCAGGGGAGATGGAAAGTTGGCGGTGATCTGGCCCCCGCGGAGACGGGCCTCAGAGAACGGCCTGGAGAAGGTGGGAGCCTCCCTTTCCAATGCTTGTCACTCTCCCACGCCTCCCTGCAGCGCCTGGGCACTGGGGTGGAGGGAGAAGGTGCATCCTGGTCTCCAGGAGCACCACTGTGGCCCAAACTCAAAAATCCCAGACGCGATCCAGAGAGATAAGAGGAGATGGGGGCTTGGAAGCCAAACTTCTTCCTGAGGGTGTTCTTTCTCTTCCCCCTTTTCTTGTAGGAGCGCAGACCCTGAGGTCTGTGAAAGTTGGGACCTGCGGCCAGAAGTAACAAACCCTTTGGAGAACCAGTGTTGGGTAACCTTACAGATCAGCAGAAGACCTAAAGAGGGAAGGGCCAGTTTTCTTTAATGGCAACTTGAAACCCAATCCATCCTTGATACTGACTATGGAATTAATTCTGCATAAAATTGTTTAGTTTTCCCTGGAAAACCTGTGAGTGAAATATAAAATAAAGTCCTCCTCCCTTTTCCTGGGCTTTAGTACAAGCTGTTTTCTATAGGTCTTCCTTAGTCTAGGTGGGGCAGAGGCTGGCAGGTGAGGAACGCTTGGGAAAGCCACCAGCGGATCGCACAGGAATGTTGGAATTCAAAATGTGCTCTCATCTTGGTCTGCACTGACCCGGGCCTGGAGGCCAGGGCCCTACTGCCCCCTGGTGGTAAGAGCGCAAAATGTTGCTCACCGGCCCGCAGACTCCACTCTGGTAATCCAGATGTCGGTTTTTATAGGTGCCAAAGCATTCCGTGCTCATGGCGCTGCTAGACTGAGGTGCTATAAAGGTGTATCCCCTGCTCTAGGGATAGAAATAATAGTGTAAAAATACTAGGGGTGGCCTGGAGGGATGGTTTCGGGTAAAGAGTAGTTGCTATTCTTGCAAATGACCCGAGTTCAGTTCCGGCATTTACATGGGAGGCTCACAACAGCCTATAATTCCATCTCCATGAAATCCGTTGTCCACTTCTCTCCTCCAGGAAAATCTGAACATACATGGCATACATTCGCACATAATGCACACATATACACATGAATTAAAATACAGATAATTTTAAAAAGAGAAATACCCAGGGTGGTGTCGAAGGGTCAAGGACCCGGTGGGTATCCTGGTGATCCTCTTTGCTTGTTTCTTTTAAAACTATGGCTTTGTATATCGCATATTGGAAAGTTTTAAAAGATTTATTTTTGGGTTCATGTTGTGAGTATAAGTGTTTTGTTGGCCTGGTGTGTGTGTGTGTGTGTGTGTGTGTGTGTGCGCGCGCGCACGCAGTGCCTGCAGAGGTGAGAAGGTCAGATCCCTTGGAACAAGAGTCCCATATAAGTGCTGGGAACTGAACCAAGGGTCTCCTAAAGTGCTCTTAAGTGCGGAGCATCCTCTCTGTATTTTTAATTACGTGTATGTGTGTGTTGGGGTATGTACCCGAGACTGCAGTGGTACAGATAACCCAGAGTCCAGAGAGAGTGTCAGATCCCTCTAGAGCTGGAGCTACAGACAGTTGTGAACTACCAGAGGTGGGTGTTGGGAACCGAACCTTCGTCCTCTGTAATGGCAACCAGTGCTCTTAACCACTGAGCCATCTCTCCAGCCCCTGGAACTGTTACTACAGTTAGGAGTATTTGCTGTGCTGTGTGAGGTGGCACATGCTTTAATCCCAGCACTAAGGAAAAGAGAAACAGGTAGATCTCTGAGTTCAAGACCAGCCTGGTCTACAGAATGAGTTCCAGCACAGCTAGGGTTAAGCAGATAAATTCTGTCTCAAAGGGGAAAACACAAAACAAAACAAAACAAAATGCCATCCATTTAGATCCAGTTGTAGTGCCCAGCACAAAGCTTTGGGTGGCACATACTACCCTATAACTCCAGCTCCTGGAGGTCAGACACCTTCTTCTAGACTTCTCTGGCATCCTGGAATACAAAGGTGAATACCTGAATACCAGACACAGACACACAGAGACACACACAGACATACACACAATCTTTCCTCTGTGTTGCCCTGGCTGTCCTGGAACTATGAACCAGGTTGACCTTGAACTCACAAAGATACTCCTGCCTCTGCCTCCTGAGTGCTGGGATTTGGGGGGGGTGGGGTGTTGGTTTTGTTTTTTGAGACAGGGTTTCTTTGTGTAGCCCTGACTGTTCTGGAATTTGTTCTACATGTAGACCAAGCTGGCTTCAAGATCTACCTGCCTCTGCCTCCTGAGTGCTGAGACTACAGGCATGCACCACCATGGCCTGACCACATACATAATTTTTAAAAATAAAAAATCCTTTAATTAAACAAAAAATGTGAGCATTTCCCTGGCAAGTGCAAGGCTCTGGGTTTGAGCCAAAACAAAACCACCAGCTTTTACTATTTAGCAAGCTCTTTCCACTTCTAACATCTTTTGAGACAGAGACTCACTAGGTTGCCCTGGCTGGCTGTGTGGATCAGGATGGCTTTGAATCTGTGACTTCCTGCTTTTGCCTCCTCCCTGTTGGAATTACAGGCCTATGTCACCATAGCAGGTTTAGAAAAAAAACTTTAAAAATTACTTGAGTGGGACTGGGCATGACAACACATTTACCTTTAAACTCAGCACTTAGGAGGTGGACACAGGCAGATTTCTGTAAACTCAAGGCCAGCCTGATCTACATAGTGAGACCGTGTTGTTGAGAGAAGAGAGGAAAAAAAAAAAGCAAGTGGCAGTGGCCAGTCATGGCCACACTGCAAACCCTGCTTCACTTCTGCTAAACACTCTAAATTGTCTGAAAAACTGTATCTGTGAAACTCACAGAATGCCAGGACAGTTCTACAGCTTCTTAGAAATGACTAGGATCAGAAAAAGTGGGACTCCCAAACATTTTAGATTTGTTGTGTAGGGATAGAGCTCAATTAGTAAAGAACTTGCCTGGCAAACAGGAAAGCCAGACCAGGGTTTAATCCCAAGCTACACCTAAACAGTGGTGGATACCTGTAACTGAAGAGGTAAGGGCCGGAGGATCAGAAGTTCAAGGTTAGCCTCAGCAACCTAGAGAGCTTGAGCCAGCCTAGCTATATGACACCCGGTCTGAAAAAAATTAAGTAAATAAATAAACTGAGGGACTGAGATGTCTCAGCGGGTAAAGCGCTTGTCATGCCAGTCTGATAGCCAGAATTCAGATTCCCAGAAACCATGTGAAAAGCTGTGGTATATGCACATCCCTTCAGGCTCTGATTGGAAATAGGATGCAAGAGAATCAATAGACGTTTTCGGGCAGCTAGTCTGCAGACCCAGCAGGAGGCAGCTACTTTACAACAAGGTGGAAGACCAGAGCTGACACTCAGGAGCTCTCTCCCAAGCTTCACATACATGCCATGGAATGTACACAGCAACATACACACTGACATGCACATAATTAAATACTACGGTTTAAGTTTCTGACGTGTCCAGTCAAATCTCACTATGTTAACCAGGCTGGCCTCAGTTAGCAGCAAGTGTCTGATGAAAAACCAACAGATAAAAGAGGGGAAAAGGTCCATATGGTATTTCACTCAGGAGAAGTTGTCTACCTTATTTGATTTTTAAATTAAAAAATACATGAATGTTTTGCCTGCATGTCTGTCTGTGTACCATGTGCATGTCTGGTGCCTGGGGAGGGTGTAGAAGATGCTGTAGAAGTGGGATTGTAGGCGGTTGTCAGCCACAATGTGGGCGCTGGCAACTGAACCCTGATCTTCTAGGAAAGCAACACTGTTCTTAACTGCTGAGCCATCTCTCCAGTACTCCCTCCCTCTTTGATTAGAATTAATCTGATCCAAGTTGTGGAGTAAAACATTATTCACTCAACAATGCTTAGCAGAAGTCTCTCTGGAAGAGCAAGGGTTTGGTTTGTAACCCTGAGTTAGCTCACTTCTTACATCTGTTTTTAAAGGCTTACAATAGTATGTACCAGGTGGTGTCAACTGAATTACTGAAGCATAAGGCATGGTAGCACACTCTGGAGCTCAGGCTGGAAGTTAAAGCCAGCTTGGGCTATATACTAGGGCTCCAGGTGGAATAAAAAGAAAGGTATCCAGGCAGTAGTGTCACACACCTTTAATCCCAGCACTCGGGAGGCAGAGGCAGGCAGATTTCTAAGTTCGAGGCCAGCCTGGTCTACAGAATGAGTTCCAGGACAGCCAGGGCTACACAGAGAAAGCCTCTCTGGAAAAACCAAAAACCAAACCAAAAACAAAAAACAAAGGAAAGAAAGAAAAACGCCGGACAAGCAGAGAAATAAAAAGATATAATAAGTATATATATATAATTTTAAAGAGATAGGGCCTCTATACATAACCAGCCCTATCTGTCCTGGATCTCAATATGTAGACCAGGCTAGGCTCCACTCACAGAGTCCCACCTGCTTTGGTTTCCCCGAGTGCTATGATTAAAGGTGTATGCTACCATGCCGGGTTAATAAAAATTAGTATCACTCACACACACACACACACACACACACACACACACACACACAAACGCGCGCGCGCCATGGTTCTGAGTCTGTATTTCTAGGTCTCACATTCTGACTGAACGTGAAAATTTTAGGATCCAAACATCAACTTCTCACAGTAGAGATTGTGAACACTCAAGAGTGACACAGGGGAGGAGGAAGGACCCCATTCCTATCCAGGGCCAGCTTTGCTCAGAAGGCCCAGGTTCAAGTCTAGGCTTGGCTTCTCAGGAAGCAGGAGGGCTCATTTCTCTCAGCTAGATATCCTTCACCAGCCCAAGACTGATGAGGGGCTGAGAGCCACCTAGGACTCTCCAGACACTCTTCAAGAGACAAGACAATCACTAACTTGGCTCAGACACCCCAAAAGCTGGAAGGAAAAGTCTGATTCCACTCTGCAAATTGATTTCCTGCAGTTTCCTAGGGTACATTGGGAAATGTAGTTGTGTTAAAATAAAAAAAAAAAAAAAAACCTCGGGATAGGATTCACTTCCGGGTTAAAAAAAAAAAACAAAAAAACGGGCGTGGGTCTAAGTATTCCTCCAGTGGGCCTAGAATTTTCCTGCTACCAGAAACTTGTTTTCTGGGTTCCGGTTGCTGACGAGAGCCGCTACTTCCCTCTTTGACTAATGCGCATCTGCGCATGTGCAGCCCTCTCTTCAAGGTCTGCAGACTACACTTCCCACAAGGCCTTGCGGTGGGCGGGGCCCAGCCACCCCCAGGGGAGGGATGCGGTGCTCACAGGACACAGAACCTCTGACCTTGCTCTTTTATTAACAGAAAAGTCTGCCGGCACTTGGTGTTCGGTGGCCCATGCCGGGGCGTACTCAGTGCAGCCCGCACCTCTTTCCTGCCCGGAGTTTGGGTTGTCAGGCTCCAGCTGGCGCCTACTCCTGGGACTCAGGATGCCGGGGCTGCCCAAGCCGCGGGCCCGGCGGCGCTGGGGGGCCTGGCGGGGCCTGCCTGGCCCATGAGGATCTGCACCAGCAGGTCGGTAGCCAGCACGTGCGACGGCTCCTCGAAGCCGATGGTTAGTAGCTGCTGGTAGTCCCCGGGTGGCTGTGGGCACAAAATCCTGGGGGCACGGAGACAAGCCTGGACTTGAGCACCTCTGCCCCTTAGCTGGGAGGGGCTTTGTTTCAATTAGGGGTGGAGGATACCCTAAGGGAAAGCATTTCCTCAGCTGACAAACTCCTGGAGTTGAAGCACTGGACTCGAGGCTGCTAAACACTTTTCTGGATGTTGTCTCCCTGGGAGAGTGACTACTTATCTGCTCTGAAAACATGTTTTCTTTGTGAAATCCCCATCTCTATGGATTGCTGTTTAGTCTGCATAAAGCACCCTTCAGGGCACAGTAAAATGTGTTCCCTATTAACAGTGGAAACTTTGTCACCTGAGATCCAGTCTTTGGTGAGGTTGTCCTGCCCTCCCTCTAACTTAAGCCCGCATCACTCTGACTGGGATCCTACCATGAATCAAGATCATCCTCTGCTGGTCCCAGGGGCACCCATCGACCAATGGACCAGAGTTTCTGGATCTGGGGACACGAATTGGCTGGTCCCTGGCCTGCATCCTCCCATGTATCTCGATAACACAAGAAGTAGCTGAGAGGGAGAGATCAGAAGGAAAAGCAGTACTTCAGTGTTTTCTGTGAGGGCTTTCATTCTGGAGGTTCAAGTTCCTTAGATGTTGCCTCAAGTCCTCAGGAAGGAATATAACTTAGTACTGAGGACTTTCCTCCCTGGTGGCCTAATCTTTTATTTTAATGGGAAGATGGAGTTAAGAAAACTAAAGGTTGAAAGTGCTGATCTAGCACATGCAAGGGCCTGGCTTTTATCCTAGCACTGCAGAAGGCGTTCACTTCCTTCTCACTCTTTGTAGGTGGTATAGAAAAGAGAGGACTTTGATTCTGACAAGGGGACTCACTAATCCACATGGGCATCTGCTCCTTGGCTGCTGGCCTCTGTGGTGGTTTCCAGGTTCCAGCGCATCTTCTTATAGAGGTATCTTGGGAAGTGACTGGCAGTGTACGCAGCTGGTGTGCAGTATCGGAAGATGGACACATCGTGGGAGGGGCTAATGGAGAACCTCCCGCAGAAGAAGCAGGAGATGCTAGCGGGAGATAGGAGAGTGGACAGCAAGCTGGGCCCTGGACCCCACCACCCCACAGGCCCATTTCCTGCCCCCTTACCTCAAGGGGTTAGTTTCCTCCAGGTCCACGAACCCAAAAGAGGCATACATGAGAACTAACTGCTCCAAGCGCAGGGATAGTTGCTGAGAGATCTCCAGCAACTGCATGGAAGGTGGGACTTCATGACCTCAGGTGGTCAGCCAGAAGCAACCCCCCTACCCCTAGAGAGTCTAAAGGAGAAAGGGGCGTGGAACGAGAGCTACTGTACACACCCCCTTCCGGACCAACTCTTGCAGGGCTCCATAGATGGGAGGGACACTCCTTGCCGCAGCCTCAAGGTATAGGAAATAAGGTTCACACATTGTTAAGAAGGTGGGCATGGCCTTGGCTAGCTGTTCCTTCTGTACTCGGTCCCTGCTGAAGGGAGAAAGGGGCCTTCATGTGGCATCTCCTTCCATCCCTAGGTGCCCCATTGCTCACCCTCCTCCACCTGTATCCCTGGCTGAACCCAAGATGAAATTCCCTCAGTGCTGTAGCTTAGTGCCAAGATCATTTGCAAAGCATGTGCAGAGTCCTGGGTTCCATTCCAACATCCCAAAATTAAACATAAAAAAAGGGACTGGGAGCTTAAGTCCGTGCTGGCAATGGGAGCTCAGCATGGGTGAAGTTTAGTGTAAGACCTGTCCATGTCAAGTCTTTCTCCCGTTATCTTTCAGAACCACCTGTGTCAGTCATTTGAAACAGTTGTTACAGTGCTGACACCTGGACTGGGAACGCAACTCTGTGTCAGAACGCTTGCCTAGTGCAAGGGCCTGCGTTTCATCCCCAGTGTGTTTGGGGGTTATATACAACTGAGTTCTCTCAAAACAGCAGAGCGAAGCTCAGAAAACTGGGACGTAAGCAAGCCTCCCAAAGACATCGCAACCCCTTTCCACTGGTCTAGAAACTGCATTTTTCTTTGGGAGTGGAGGGTGGCAGCTCATACCAGAAGTTCTCTGGCTAGAGTTGACGCAGATGGAATCTGGTTAGCTCACTTAAACAGGGTTTTAAAAAAATCCAAGAGAGCATTTCAAATTTGGTAGGCAATACTCAGTAGACTGAGGCAGGAGGCTCACCAACTAGAACGTAATGAGACCCTGTCTCAAGAAAAAAATGGCCAAATCAACCAACCAACCAAAATCAAAGTTCTAGAGAGAGAAAAAATAAAAGGATTTTTGCTACCCTAAAGGCCCATACATTGCCTGCTAGCCCTCGGTGTACTAGTAAGTGTATTTCCAATCTGCTAGCCTCGTATACTGTATCTCTAGGCCCTGAGTTCAGTTTTTGGCCTTTGTGGGCTGCACAGCCTGTCCTCCTGTCCTGGGACCTGGGCTTTTGTGCAGGATCACCTGTAGAGCAAGTAGCTTTGAAAGTCATCCGCCTTCCTGAGCAGGTAACGGAGCTGGTCAGTGATGGGGCTGAACATGGAGTCCAGCGGGAGGCGAGCAGGGGCCGGCCCGAGCTCCGCTGCCAGCGGTTCCCGGGAGGATGTGGGGGCTGGAGCTTCCATCATGGGCTGTGCCCGCTGGGGCTCCAGCTCCGCTGAAGCCTCGGGTCTCCCGGCGGGCGACCACGAGGGGTCTCCATAGGGCGGCGGCCCAAGTCCCAATTCCTCCGAAGGCGGTGCTTCTCCAGGGCCCACGGCCAGCGACCCCGCGAACCAGGGCTCGGCAGCCATCCGTCCACCTCAGGCTCCTCCAGCCCCTGCGGCGTCCCGAGAGCGTACACACCTGGGGCCGACCGGCTTGGGCAGTGAGCGCAGCCGCAGCCCACTCAGCCCGGCCTCGACGTCTCTGCCGGCGCCGCCCCGCGGGGCTTTAGCCTCTTTTGAATCTCAGCACGCGGAGGGCGCGCAGCCTGGGCCTGCACTGCGCACGGAGCTCGGCCAGCACCTGGCGCGCGGGGCGCTGCCAAGGGCGGAGCCCCAGACCTGTCTTGTGATTGCGGGGCGCGCAGCTAGGCGCCTTTTCTCTTCCCAGGCAGTTGACTGGACTGGAGGGGGTTCCTAACTTGTTAGGAATCGGGGAGTGTCGGTTATCATCAGGCCTAGGCTACACCCTAGCAGGTGACCCCAAGATCTGACTCTTAACTGATGGAGCTGGGATCTGCTTTTGAGCCTACTAAGGCGTAGTGATAACAGCAGTTACTTCTACAATAAAAATTCTCAGACAGGTGATCTTCATCGTCTCTTTTGTTCCAGTATGCCCGCCCTGGTCCCAGAACACATCTCTGACACTTGTAGGTTGGATTCCTTACTATGTACAAAGACTGATTGGTATTTAAGTACAGGCTAGGAAGCCAAATATATTACAAGGCTTGAAGCAACAGGTGTCACGCTATTCTGTGTGACTCTCAACTTGACTTTGTCAAGCCAGTTGCCCTGTCTATAAAACGAGTTTTATGACGTCTGCTTTACCAAACTACAAAGGTGACAACAAAAAATGCTCAGCAAGTGTGCAGTTAACTGATAGTCACTCAACAAACACTTGAGCAGGTGGTTCTGGAATGAGATGGCAGAAGACAAAGGAACTATTCCAGTCCTGGACTGATTTTGTCATTGTTCAGACAGGATTGGCTGTAGCCCAAGCTGCCTTTGAACTATGTAGGTAAGTCTAGCCTCGGAATTCCTGATCCTGCTTCCATCTCTGAAATGCTGAGATAACAGGTGTGCCACCAAGCCCAGCTACAAAAACCATCTCCTTTCTGTGGTGGTGGAGAAAGAACAGAGACGTCCTGCAGAGCAGCGGTGGTGCACACCTTTAATCCCAGCACTCGGGAGGCAGAGACAGGCGGATTTCCGAGTTCGAGGCCAGCTTGGTCTACAGAGTGAGTTCCAAGACAGCCAGGGCTATACAGAGAAACCCTGTCTTGAAAAACCAAAAAAAAAAAAAACAAAACAAAAAAAACCAAAAAAAAAAAACCCACAACAAAACAAAAAAACCAGAGACGTCCTATCTGCATACTTGGTGAGGCTGCTGAGTCTGTCCAACTGTAGTGGGCTGAAGGAATCAGCCACTATTCTGCCTCACCAAAATACTGTCTTAATGTTAAACTCTTCAAGGAGTTTTTAGCAGAAAATGGACTTTTTTTTTTTAAAGTTTTATTTAAAAAACCTTCGGTGCAATATTAAAAAGCAATACAGCCAGGTGGAACAATAGTGGACAGACAGAAAGGGAAGGAGCCAGAGGACCCAAGGTCCCTTACCTCACCTGTTCCCCAGAGACTGGGGGTCAAGGGGGAGGAGACGAGGGTGGTGGGACGAGGAAAAACCACCACCAGAATGAAGAGGCAGAACAAAACACATATAAGATACATCTGGCTGAACTGAAGAGGGTTTGGGGGCCACAGGAAGCTCCCCTGTTTTTTGTTTTTCAAAAATGTCCTTGTTTGGGGAGAAAGGGTGACCCCTGGTAAATGACCCAACCAAGTCCTCCTACCCCACTGTTGTGGAGAGGGAGGTCAGGGATGTGAGAAAAAGGGGAGAATGGAGAAGGGCACCCCTCACTGGAGTCTGTTGGGAAAGTTGAGAGTATCCATGTCCAGCTCCTGGACTACAGGGTCACCATGGGTGAAATCTGGACTGGTTGGGGTGGGGACAAGGCCGGGTGCTCAGCCTAGAAAGCCATCAGGATCATCATCCTCAAAGTGGCCTTGCTGAAGCACCTTGATGTGGTGCTCGTAGATCTTCAGGGCTGGGCCCAGGCGGATGGATAGGCCAGTGAGCACGTCTGTCCGCTGCATGAGCAATAAAGACTTGCCATCAATTTCCTGGGCAGGACAGAAAGGGCAGGGTCAGTGAGCACCTGTGAAGCCCTCTGTGTGTACAGACACCTGCAGTCCCTGGCTCGGAACTCACCTGCTCTTGAAAAGCAGTGGCCTGCTCTGGGAAGCCTGCCTCAGTGAAATATTCCACCACATCCATGACTGTCCACTCCACTGGGTCCGTTGGCTTCTCCTTGCGCCCAGGACTGCATCAAAATGGAGAGCAACAGTGACCTTGGCACAGCTCTGATTGTCCAACACCCAGGTGCTAACCCCAGTGTCCCCAATGCCTCAACTTACGGACAGCCAAAAGGTGTCCCATCAGCCCCAGGTAGGGCTGGTTTTCCTGGAGGCAAAGGCACAGGAGATGGAGAATCTGGAGCAGCAGCAACACAAGCTAGGAGAGGAAAAGCAAATGACAGTCAGGCTAGAGTTCCCCGGTCCCTGCTCTGCACTGCCCCAACCCACAGGGGTCCTTACCTGATCCCCCTTCTTTATTCATAGCTGTCATCGAGAACACCTGGCGTGTGCAGCTGCCAGGTGCTGGTCCCCTCCCTTCATCCTGGCCCTGGTAGGGTCCACAGGGCGACCACTCCTTGACCCTCTCCTTAGCACTCTGAGGGCCCCGCTCTCCATTAATCTGGTGGTGCTGAGCACCTGCGGGGCGGTCACTCTCGGGCACTTCTGAGCCCTCAGATACATTGTCCTCCTCCTCCTCGTCGTCTTCATCGTCATCTTCCTCTTCTTTCTCAAACACCCGTTCTTCTCCACCTCTCTGGGGCCAGAGAAAGAAGCAGGCAGAGTTAGAGCTCTTCTAGTCCCAGATGAAATCCAGTGTCCGACGCCACCTTTGACAACAACACGGAGTAACTTTTACGCTGGGCTGTCGTTTCCGTGCCAGGTTCTGGGTTAATAAAGCCCTCAATAGCCAAGTCTTACTAAACTCGCTCAACTACCCCCAGGGGTCGCTACTGTCAGCAATCCGCGTTTACAGCCGAGGAAACTGAGGCTCCCGCAGAT
This sequence comes from Rhynchomys soricoides, assembly GCA_019843965.1. Classification (NCBI taxonomy): domain Eukaryota; kingdom Metazoa; phylum Chordata; class Mammalia; order Rodentia; family Muridae; genus Rhynchomys; species Rhynchomys soricoides. The sequence continues at coordinate 1,581,862 of JADRCH010000041.1, forward strand.
CAGGTCACTGACCAAGACCTCCACGTTTCAAGTCCACGGGGACCGAGGGCGAATCCCGGCCACCTGACGTCCCTCTCCCTCCCGGGACTCTCGTCCCCGACAACTTCGCCCGCACCTGCCCGGTGCGCTCACCTTGCTCCGCGCCGCGCGTGCGCTAGCGGCCGGCGGCGCCCGTCCCGGCCTGTCTCCGCGGGGTAGCGCGAGCGCTCCCAGGCGGGTGCGCTCCAGACGGCCTCGCGCCGCTTCCTCTTCCAGCAGCCCCTGCACGCGGCCGCGGGTGAGGCGGCCGCTGGCGCCGCCACTGCCCCCGAGGTAGCGCACGACTTCCCGCAGGCTCACGGGCCGCGCCGGGCCGCCCGCCCGCGCCGCGCCCCCCTCCGGCGGCGGCTGTGGCTGCGGCGGTGGCGGCTGCTGCT
>JADRCH010000041.1:1587277-1737466 GCA_019843965.1 Rhynchomys soricoides
GGGGGACGCGCGGCGGGGCGGGTGGGGTGGCTCCGCGGCGGGGCGGCTGGACGCGCGCCGCGTTGCGGTACGAGATGCTCCCCTTGTAGCTGACCCGGAGCACGGCGCGCTGCTGGATCAGTTTCTCGAGCTCCGCGCGCGTGCGCTCCGGCTCCGGGCCGTGCCGCCGCCGCACCATCCGGCAGATGCGCTCCAGGTCCGGCCGCGCCTTGCGCGAGCGCAGCGAGTCGATGGTGTCCAGAATCCACTCTTGGTAGTGCGGGGAAGCGGCGGACGACGAGGCGGCGGCCGCCGTGGTGGCGGCCGCCGCCGTCTCCGGCGGGGGTAGGGCCGGGGGCCCCGCCATGCCTCCCGCCCGGCCCGGCTGCACGGTGCGCGCTGCCTCCCTCCCAGCGCGGCGCCCCCTCCCCGCTCCCCTCCCTCCGCCGCTGCCCGCCTCCTCCGCCTCCCCCCGGGGGGCGCAGCGCCTCGGCGGAGCGGCGGCGGCGCTGCTGTTTCTTGGCAAAAAAAAAAAAAAAAAGCAGCGAGAGAGAGGAGAGCGCGCGAGAGAGACAGAAAAAAAAATAGTGAGAGAGAAAGAAAAGAGGAAAAAAATATGCACACACTCACTCACTCGCACGCACGCACACAACAGCCCCGCTTCTGCTGGGCGCGCGCGGGGCCGGGGATGCGAGGAGGGAGGAGGGGAGCGCGGCGCGGCCGGCCCCTCCCCGCCGCCGCCGCCGCCGCACGCGCGCCCTGCGCCCGGGACACTCCGGCCCCCCTTCCTGCTCGCCCTCCCCCGCTGCCCGCCTTCCTCGCTCCCTCCCACCCCCACGCGCCCGCTTTTAAGGTGGAGCCCGGGCCCCCGCCCGCCCCGTGTACCCGTCGCTCTCGCTCACTCCGGCTCGCTCCGGCCCCCCCTTACAACTCCCGCGCGCTTTTTAAGGAGGCGCCGCGGAGTTGGCGCCGGAGCGGGGGCGGGGAGCGCGGCGGGCGGGGGAGGGGGAGGGGAGCCCAGGGGGGAGGGGACAGGGGCGGGCGGGGCGCGCGGGCGGCGTTCGGCCGCCCTCCAGCCATTGGGCGCGGGACCCAGACGTCCTCGTCGCCCAGCCCCCTCTCCACGCCTCTCCGCGCGCAGCGCTCTCGGGACCGCACTTACCGGGAACTAGCCGCGCCGCGGCCCGACGCGCCTCGCTCCTGGGGAGCCGCGGAGACCTCACCAGCGGCCCTGCCGCGCCTACATGAGGGCTTGGGGGGCGCGCGGGGCTCCCTTTTTCTCCTTCTACCCTGCTAATCCTGCTGTTTGGCCGAACCGGTCCGGGCGGCCCTCTTGGTCCCGGACTAGACCGAAGTAGGGGTGGGAGCAGATTTGAGGGCCCCGAACTCAGGGTCAAAGGACAGTTTGCCCACCCCACCCCTCCTTTCCCTGGTGGGGCGGAGTGGAAGTACAGGAATTCCAGCTAAACAGGGTTTCTCCAAGGTCCCGAGGCCGGGGTCTCCAGAGCCTGGACATTTGAGGTCCGAAATTCCCTTTCCAACACCCTGAGGGTGTGATCGAAGTCGGAATACCAGCGACACTTTTATTTTAAAACAAAACTTTATTGGTAATAGTTTTCAAATATGTTTACAACAGCACACTGTTCAAGAGGAAGTCTCATCCTTCGAAGCACACAGGTTGAACGGCCCCCCTCGCCCACCCGGGGCCCCCACCCAGGCCTGAGAGCTCCTCCTTTTTGGGGGAATTTACGAGAGGGATAAACACGGGGATAAATGGGGTATTTTCCCCAGCAGCTCCCCACCTTTCTATTGAGAGAAAAAGCACAATCAGACTTGGGGGTGCAGTGAGTGGGGACGCACGGCAAGAGGTGATGGACAGCTGACAGCTAAGCTAGAAGTGAGGCGCCCAGGATAGGAAGGGACTTCTTAGGGTCGCTGATGCACAGAACAATTGGCATGAGACCACTGGAAAGGGGGGCCGGGAGGCTAGCAGCTCAGGGCGAGGTTCCAAGCCCAGTTCCTTCCTTGACAGAGTCAGTTGGTTACCCGGGTCTCATCAGAATGGATTTAGGGAGTGGGGAGGACATCTGGGAGGGGTAGGACAATTTGGAGGGTGGGAGGCACTGGTGGAACTTAAATGAAAAAACAAAACAAAACAAAAAAACCCACTGGCAAGCAGCCCTCTGTACAGGTCACAAAATCTCCCTTTCCAGGGAGGGCTGCATGGAAGGGAAGGTTGGCTTTACTGTTCATCCTTAGTATCCAGTGCTGGAGTAGGGGGAGGATGAATTTGGACCCCCTTTTTCATACCCTGCCCCTGGATACACCAGCAAGATTGGGTATGACTGGAGCTAAGAAATTCATTGAAAACAGGCAGGGAAGGGTGGAGGAGAAGGGAGAGGGGGAGCAGCTGATGGTGCCCCGTCCCCAGGATCTGGCTTTCCTGCTCTCCTTAACCCTGGGGGTGTGGAGTGGACGTTAAAGTAGAAGCATGGAACTCTAGGGCCCTCTGGCTGTTCGATCCAACCCCCCCCACCCCCAACCGGAAAAAAATAGAAAGAAAAAAAAAAAAAAAAGAAAGAAAACCCACGGGGCACAAGCACACCCCTAAAACTCAGTAAACTCCTTGCCACATTTCTCATTGATGGAGACCCGGATCTCTTCCTCCTCATAGTCGTCAAAGTTACTCGTGTCCCCAGGGCCTTTAAACTTTGGTATGAAGGGAGCTTCCACCTGGATAGGGATCAAGAATCACCCAGAGAGCATTAGCCGACCTTACAACAATAAAAATGAATGGCTTAATATTCAGACAGCACTTGCTGTGGCCCAGGGCTGAGCTCATCATTAAGGTGTAGTGTCTTCTCTGCAGCCCAACTCACCAAACGGGAGTCACTTCCCCGAGGATATTTTCTGCCTAAGGCCACAAAGTGGTCAGAGGAGCCCAGCACGCCCCATGTATAGTCCCTTACTAGCTGCAGGCAGCCTCCCGTTGTTTCAGTCCTGAACTTAATGGCTGCTTATGTTATCCAATCTAACTCCTTGCCTCTCCTTGCCTTTCTAACTTTGGGCGTGGGGAAAAAACCCACCTTTCTCTGATAGATGGCAATCCAGTCAGTCGTGGCAAACCACTTGTGGTTCTTGATGTCATTGACCCCGTTCTTGAGGTTCCCAAAGCGCTTGGTGAGATCCACCTGCAGAAGGTTCCGCAGCAGGTCCTTCAGGTCAGAGCTGAAGTGGGATGGGAACCGCACCTGGAAGGGGTGTAGATAGAGTGGGGTGCTGCTCATAGACTTTAGAGGTCCAGAAGGCTGCCTTTTCCATTTTTGACACAATTCCCACCCCCTCCTCTGACACACCCCAGACAAGGTTTCTCTGTGTAGCCCTGGCTGTCCTGAAACTCTCTGTAGACCAAGCTGTCTTCAAATTCAGAGAGCCACCTGTCCTCCCAAGTTCTGGGATTAAATGTGTGCATTTAGGGTGAGATAGGATCTTAATGTGTAGCTCAATCTGGCCTTAAACACATTACCCTGTCTCCTGGCCTCCTAAGTTCTAGAACTATAGGTATTTACCACTACACTCTGGCCCACCGGTACCTGTTCTATTTAATAGTCCTACAGGGAGAATCTGTTAAGATGGCTGTGGGGCTGGGCAGTGGTGGCGCATGCCTTTAATCCCAGCACTTAGGAGGCCAAGGCAGGTGGACCTCTGTGAGTCTGAGGCCAGTCTGGTTTACAGACAGAGTTCCAGGACAGCCAGGGCTACACAAACAAACCCTGTCTCAGGGGAAAAACAAAACAAAGAAAAACAACAACAAAAAGATAGCTTGCTGGAGTGTGGTGGCACTCACTGATAATCCCAGCATCCAGGCAAAGGCAGGTGATCTATGGTAAGATCAGCCAAGGCTAAATAAAACGACTTTGTCTCAAAAAAACAAAAACAAAAACAGAAACAAACTCATTGCTGGGCCAATGGATGGCATTGTTCTTGCAAAGGTCCTGGGTTTCATTCCCAGTACCTACATGTTGGCCTGTAACTCCATTCCTAGGGGATCTAATGCCTTTGGCCTCCAAGGGTACTGTATTCATGTGTACATATGTTCATACAGACACACAAATATTTACATAGTTAAAAAATAAAGTAGGTAAAATATAAACAGAAATGGCTTGTTGGAGCTAGCACTAAGCTCTGGGGCAGGTCAGGAGCCCAGCATACACAGGACTCTGCCTTTAGGCCCCAGTGGCCATGCAAACAAAAAACAAGTTGAGTGCTTTCTTGAGTTTGCTGGCTTGGGACTTCTGGGTAAGGCCTGAGAATCTACTACCCCAAGGTCGCAGGGAAGTCAAGCGTAGGAAGGTTCTGTCCTAAGTCTATAGACTTGTAATGTCCTCTCAGCTGGGATTATCCAGGCAGCTCCTTCGAGTGGTCTGAGGGCTTCTGAAATAGGGATAGTCCCTCAGTCTGGATAAAATCGCTTTTATGGCTCTTCCAGTCACGAACCTCCAGAGGCTCTTATACGTCCCTGTACGCAGCAGCCTCTGGATTTATACCCATAAGAACTGGCTTCTAGGAGCCAGAGGTGGTGGCAAAAACCTGTCACTCCCACACTTGGAAGGCTAATGCAGGAAGGTTGAGGGCTAGGGCTACATATTGAAACCCTGTTGTAAATCAATCAATCAATCAGTTAATTAATCAAACAAACAAAACCCACAAAAGGGCTAGTGAAATGGCCTGGCAGGTAAAGGTACTTGTTGCTGAGCCTAATCATCTAAGTTTGCTACCTACTTCCCACATGGCAGGAGGAGAGGACTGACTCCTGAACACTGTTCTTGACTCACACACCACCTCAGTGCCACAAACACAATGAAGAGATGTAAAAAAAAAACTGAAGGGAACAACAACCCAAGGGGAGGAAGAAAAGAAAGAGGAAGGAAGGATGACGAAAAGGAACGAAGGCTAGCAAGAAAAGCAAAAGCAAGGAAAGAAACAAAGACAAAACCTAACTGGTCCCTGCTAAACCTTCCCTGTGTGGTGTGACCTTGGCCAGGGCCCTTGACCTCTCCAGTTCTGCACTGGCCTCAATGACATGGGGCAGATGTCCCAGGGTTCTGTGTGACAAGATAACAGTCGGGGCCCATGGGAACTGTAAACTGCTACAAAGAAGGAGATTATACTCAGCCATGTGTGGTGGCGCATGCCTGTCCACTAGGACTTGGGAGGCAGTGGCAGGACCCAGAGTTCAAGGGTAACCTTGATTAAAGTATGGACTTGGGAGTCCAACCTGGCACTTTGTTTTCAATACAACAACAAAATGCCCTCCCTTCTTCCTCAGAAGCTCCTGTGGAGTTTTTTCGTGCCCTCTTGGCCACCATCTTGGACATTTCAATTTTTCATTTTGTGTTTTTTTCTGAGTGATACACTGTAACAGGTCACAAAATCTGTTTCCCCACCCTTACAACGATCCTCCTGCCTCAGCCTTCTGACTACGAGGGGAAAAGCCCTTACTAAGGTTCATTTAATCCCAGCAGAGGCAAAGGCAGGCAGATTTTTCTGAGTTTGCCTGGTGTACATAGTAAAATCTAGACTATCCAGGGCTACAAAGTAAGAGCTTGACTCAAAAAACCAGACAGAAAAAAAATAAGAGAAAACAAAGGAAGAAAGAAGAAAAGCACACGGCTGTCTTTCTTCTATCTGATGGGAGGTGCTCATATCCACTCTAGGTGATGGAAAGTGTGTGCCCAGTCCTGAGGACCACAGCATAGAGTAGTGTCTCCTTCCAGCCTCCCAGACAGGCAGATGGATAAAATGAGGCTCAGAGAGTCTAAGTGACTTTGTCTCAGTTTCCCCAATAGTTTGTCACAGGATTGGGACTTTGGGAGCGGCAGTGCCCACACATGCTTGAACCACATATGGAGACTTGGAGCCAGCCAGTGGCTGTTGTCAAAGATGCTGAAGCAGGTGACAGCCGGGCTCCCTGCAAGGTAAGGCTGCTGAGGGCAGGGCTGTGACTCTCAGCACCACTCCCCACCCCCACTGAGGCTTCCTTCCACTTGCTTCCCATGGTGCAATCTTAGACCAACCACACACCCTTTCTGCCTCAGTATCCTCACCTCTCCTACAGGGGCGCCATTTCTGCAGGGTAAGGCTAGAGGCTGAGCCAGGGCTAGTGGATGGTGAGGATAAGAACCGTCCTCCTAAAAGGTACACTCTTGGGTTTTGTCTTTGTCATGAGACAAGCTTTTACTCTGTAGCTCAGGCTGGTCTGGCATTCGTGGCAATCCTCTGCCTTTGACTTCTGAAGAGTGCAGAAAGTTTAGGTGTATACTGCCATGCCAGGCTAACTAAGGAGACTACATCTGGAAGGATGCAGTTGTAGGTCCTGCCCACAGCAGGGTGAGGCTTGCTGGTATGGTTGGGGTCAACACCGGGAACCAAATGGGTTTGTTCTTCTGGTCTGGTGTCAGGGCAGCACTTTCTGTAGCCAGATCAGCTTCCTGACATGCTTGGGAATTCAGTCCTGTCAGTTGTGAAATAGATTCTCCAAAGCATTGGTGTGTGTGTGTGTGTGTGTGTGTGTGTACTGCTGGGATATACATGTTAGACTACTGCTCTACCACTGAGCCACATTCCTACCCCTTCACAGTAGATTCAGGGCAAGTGCTCTAGAGCTGTCCTTGATTTTTCTGTTCTACTATTTATTTAGCCCATGCTATCCTGGAAATCTCTATGTGGCCCAGACTGGCCTCAAACTTAAGATCCTCCTGCCTCAGGCTCCTGTGTTAAGACAATAGGTCTGTGACAGCACACTCAGCCTTGTGAGGACATGTGACAGGCTGTTTGGATTCCTTCCAGAGTTGAACTCCATATCCTGGCCTCACCTTCCCAGAGACGATTTTCTCATAGATCTGGATAGGCTGGTCAGCGAAGAAGGGCGGGTAACCAGCAGCCATCTCGTAGATGAGGACCCCGAGAGCCCACCAGTCCACAGCCTTGTTGTAGCCCTAGAGCAAGATGGGGGGCCATTCGATGAGGCAAGAAGGTGAAGAGGGAGATGATTCCTCAGGGGCAGGGCGGGCTAGTGAGGTGGAGTAGGCCTCAGGGGTGGGGCAGGCTGGTGAGGTGCCTACTTTGCTCAGGATAATCTCAGGGGCCAAGTACTCAGGGGTCCCACACAAGGTCCAAGTACGGCCTTTCACTCGCTTGGCAAAACCGAAGTCTGTCACCTGTAGGCATAAGAATGAGCAGTTGGTAGAGAGAAAGGCTGCAGGCTCCAACTGTGCCCTCCAGTGCCCTCCCCTGGTCACAGCACCTGAATATAGCCCTGCTGGTCGATGAGAAGGTTCTCGGGCTTCAGGTCCCGGTAGATGAGGTCCAGGGAGTGCAGATACTCAAAGGTCAGGACGATCTGCGCCGCGTAGAAACGGGCATGGGGCTCGCTGGTGGGACAAGCCAGGAGGGATGGATGAACATGACCACATCCCCAAGTGGTCCAACATGTGGGTCTGTGTACCCATAGAGCAAGACACTCCATGTCTAGCTAATCAAAATGTAGACTAAAGGCTGGGAATGCCATGTATCAGTGGTCCCAGTTATGTGGGAGGCTAAGGTAGGGGAACTGCATGAGCCCAAGATTCCAAGGACAGCCTGACAGAGACCCAAACTCTATTGTAAAAACTGGGGAGCCTGACATGGTGGTACATGGCTGTCACTACAGCACTCAGAGAGGCAGAGGCACTAGCATATGTCTGAGGCCAACCTGGGCCACATCATGAGTTCCAAGCCAGCCCAGACTACAAAATGAGACCCTGTGTCAAAAATGAAACAAACAACAACAACAAAAAAAATCAGCCCCCCTCCCCCACCCCGTTCTGAGCTATATAATTCTATTCCAAACTCAGATAAAACAAACTTGGACTAGAAGGCTTAGAAGGGACAGGTGCCTTGCTGAGGAGTTAACTTATTCAAGAAAGTGGCTTACGGGAATTTTGTCTGATAATCAGAGTTTTGGAAGAAAGTCACCAGGGCACATACAAATGTCAAAACAAAAACTACCTTGCCAGGCATAGTACGTATATCTTGAGCCCAGGCACCCCAGAGGTCTATGAGTTCTAGGCCAACCTGGTCTACATGGTAAGCTACAGACCAGCCAAAGTTAAATAAAACAAAACAAACAACAACAAAAATAATCCTGAACACCTCACAGGTTTAGTCGTCAAAGACTACAGGTCTTGTTGGCTTGTGTTGTAAGTTAGGCAAAGCTCAAGTTCATAAAAAGATGACAATTTGTAGAGATTGAAAGAGAAACGGGGGCGGGGAGCACGGGAGGGAGATGTGGGTCTCAGCAGTTGCCGAGAGACATCTGAGGGAAAGGGGAAGTCAAATGTGGGCTGTTACCAGCTTGGAGGGCAGTCACAGGCAGCAGCAACATGGAAGGGAGGGCTGGGAACTTGGAAAATGGAGGCACAAAGTACCAGGAAAACTGTACCCCAGGCCCAGCCAGCATCAGAGAGATAGAGTCAGAAAAGAAAAGATTGCCCCTCCATGACTCCGGAGAGCCTCGGAATCGCGCAGAGACCTCTGTTCTGATTCTGTTTGGAAGGTGGTTGCTTGGTTTTGACGAAGCAGCTTTTAAAGCAGCCTAACCTGGTCTCAAACTCCTGATCGCGCTGCCTCCAACAAACTAAGTGTTGGGATTAGAGGTGTGCACTACACACACTTGATGAAATGTTTGGATTTTAGCATACATAAAATATAGTTATTTATTTAGCTGAATGTTGGTGAGCACACCTTCAATTCCAGCAGAAGCAGGCAGATCTCTGAGTTTGAGGCCAGCCTGATCTAATGACTGAGTTCCAGGACAGCTAAGGTTACACAGCAAAAACATGTCTCAAAAACCAAACAACCTCACCCCCTGAAAAAAAAAAGAACAAACACAATAACAACAACGATTCCATATATAGATATATGTTTGTCAAGTAACATACTAGTGTAAAACTTAAAACTACACAAAGTTATCCACTAGTTAAAACAAAGCCTTGCTAGATGCAAGTGGGCTCCAGTGGCTCTAGGAAGCTGAGGGAGGAGTCAGACTAGAAACTGAAGGCTAACCTGGGCTACATAGTGCGATCTCATTTTTTTTTTTCTTTCTGTACTAGAGTTTGTAAAGTGGTACTGAGCTCCATCCCCAGCCATGCCAATTCAAATTTTGACCCCTTAGTCACCAGGCCTGGTCACTCAACTTGGCTGACAGAAACATCATAAATTGCTTAGCATAACAGGAACAAACCCCACAGGGGCTGAATGTGATGACAGTCACCTGTCACATCAGCACTCAGGAGGCAAGACCAGGAGGATTGTGAGCCCAAGACCAGCTTCAGCTGTACAGCTGCCACAGACAGCACGCACACAAGCGTGCGCGCACACACAATCCCACTGGAACCCAGTGATCACTTTCCATTTCTAAGCTCACTGGACTCCTACATGTCCCTGGATGGGTTGGTGGCCCCTAGGGTGGCAGAGATGGGGCCTGCTTACCTGAACCTTCCAATCCGCCGTAAGTGGGAGAACATCTCCCCACCAGGCACATACTCCATGACCATGTACAAGTTTGAGTTGTCCTGTGGGAAGCAAAGAGAGTCAAGGCCTTGTCCCCAGGCACTGGGCCCCAGCTGAAGACCACGGTGGCTAGGAGGGGCAAGCATTGAAACCTCGGTGACAACTATCTTCCCAGTTGTTCACGTTTCAAGCACTGCATTTTCTCTGGGAGCTGGAAGAGACGGCTGCTCTTTTGTCCTCACCAGGAGAGAAAGTGAGGATGTGGCCAGCAAGCCTCAGTGTCATCATCTGCCAAACAGGCAAGACAGAGGACAGAGCTTACAGGACCTCAAACAAAAACATGTGCATATGATGGTACACCGCTAGAGTCTTGGCTCGGAGGAGGGCAAAGACTCTGAGAGCAGCCTGGGTTATATAGCAAGAAAACAAGCCTTGCTAAAAACAAGACAAAAAGTATTATAGGTCGCTGGAGAGGATAGCTCAATGCTTACAGGCTCACAACCAAAAGAACAAAAGATTTTTACAGGGCTGGGGATGTGGCTCAATTGTAGAGCAATTGTCTACTGCATATAATGTCCTGGGTCCAGTCCCTAAGACCATAAGAAACAAAACAAACATTGATCGGGCATGATGGTATACACCTGTGATCTCAGCACTCAGAAAGCTGAGGCAGGAGGATCATGAATTCTAGGCCAGCCTGGAGTATACAGTGAGACTCTGTCTCAAAAAATCAAACAAATAAACCAAGAAGAAACAGGAACTAAGAACTGCTGTGGGGCTTCTACACGGGGACTGTCTGGGGACAGGCTCTGAGGGACCGTCTGGGGACAGGTCTGAGGGCTGCCTAGTTTGAGTGGTATTCCCACACATTCATGAACCTGCAAGAACTCTGCACTCTATGACCTCACAGCGTGAGGGCTGTGCTGAGTCCCATTTCGCAGATGAGAAGACCAAGGCCCAGTGTGACTGGTGCCTCTCTTGCAGGGTGATGCAGCTCTCTGGTTGCCTGGTGGCAGTTTATGTTCCTGAGATGAGTCAGGGTGGTGACTCGGAGAGAGGTCATTCAGGATGGGTGATGTTACCAATCTACCAGCTGGCTAACTGAAGAGCTGAACTAGAGGTGCCCTGGGGTTCTTCCTCCAAGGATCTTCTTCCTTGAAAGCAGGTGGCTCCAGCCCTGGAGATCAGGAAGCTGTGCCCAGCAATGAGCTAGGATCAGCCCTCTACCCTCCTCAAGCCCCGGCTGTGGCCCTTACCTTGAAGGAGAATTCAAGTTTGACCAGGAACGGGAAGTTGACGGCCTGCAGGATCCGCTTCTCATTCAGCGTGTGCTCGATCTGCTTCAGCTTCACCACCTGAAGGAAAGGAGAGGCACGAGAGTGGCCTTATTCCCTGGCCTGGGTCAGAACCAGGGATATGGGACTAGGGACCATTTCTGCAGTCACAGTGGTGCAGATAACCACAGTGTGGCTGTGTGCTGAGAACCGAGGGTCCACACAGACAGACAATGTGGGTCCGGGAGCCCCACAGACCAGAGGAATCAGAGCTTGGGGGAGGGAGCCTGAGGCCTATAGATGCCCAGATGAAGCACCTGGCAAAATCTGCAAAGTAGGGGGAACCAGAGAAGGCTGCCTGCAAGAGGAGGAGACTCATCTAACACCAGAGAGGCCCCAGAAGGTATGGAGGCTTAGGAATCAGCTTCTGTTTTTCCACGCAAAAAGAAAAAAAAATTTTTTTTTCAAGACAGGGTTTCTCTGTATAGCCTGGCTGTCCTGGAACTCACTGTGTAGACCAGGCTGGCCTTGAACTCAGAAATCCGCCTGCCTCTGCCTCCCAAATGCTGGGATTAAAGGCGTGCGCCACCACAGCCTGGTTTAGGCAAGTATTTTTTATCTTGTGTGGTGCTGAGCATGAAGCCCAGGACCCTTCACGTGCTAGACTAGCTCTCTATCACTGAGCAACATGCCCGGTCCTTTTAAAACTTTGTATTTATTTATATTTATGTTGGGGGCATACATGTGGAAATCAGGGAATGAGTTGAGGAAGTCTGTCCCCTTCATCCAGGTGAATCCTGGATGTCAAATTCAGGTTGTCGGCCTTGGTGGCACCTTTACCTGCTGAGCTATGTTGCCAGCCTCATTCCATTCCAGCAACTTTCAAGAGTATTTGGATCAGCCGTGACAGGGAATCTTTTCAGCTCCTACAGCTTTCTTGCCTTTCCATGGACTTGTAAGTACAATATGATCTGGGTTTGATGCATACTTGAAAGATTGAGGCAGGGGGATCTGCAGTTTAAGAACAAATCTGGCTATACAAAGGTGCTAGCTAGCCTAGGCTATGTGAAACCTATTTCAACATGAATGCGCGCGCGCGCATGCGCGCGCGCACACACACACACACACACACACACACGCATACCAAAAGTAAAATATAGACATTAAAGCTACTTAACGTGGAAAAAAAATCACAAAATGTTTCACTAGGCATAGTGGTACATGCCTGTAATCCCGGCATTCAGAAAGACTTCTGGAGGACAGCCTGGACTACATATCAAGACCTTATCTCAAAAACAAGGCAGTCAACTTTGATCCAAGTCTGCCGTCCTGAGTTCAATCCCTAGGACCCACATGGCAGGAGGAGAGAATCAACTCCTGAACATTGTCCTCTGGCCGCTACACTTGATGCAGCTCTCACCAACCTCCCAATTAAAGATGCAATCAAAGCAAGCAGCAGCCAAAATAACCAAGCCTGATGTTGTGGCGAAACCAAGCCAGACATGGAAATACATGCCTATAAATCCTAGCATTTCGGAGGCAGGAGGATCAGGAGGAGTTCAAGGCTATCCTTGGCTACACAGAGTCTAAAACTAGGGCTTTGACCAATGAGACTTTGTTTCAAAACCACCCAACCTTTCCATATTGGTAGCATAGAAATGGGATAGACCACTGTATTAACTAGAAAACATGGCTGAAGTATATATATTCCAGACTTGGGGGTGTAGCCCAGCAGTGCAGCATTTGCTTAACATGTGTGAGGTCTTGAGTTCTACACCTTATTCCAAGTTCAGTGAAATAAAGTGGAGACCCAGACATGGTAGCACATGCCTTTACAGAAGGCAGAGGAAGGCAGATCTCTTGAGTTTGAGATCAGCCTATCTTAGAGTGAGTTCGAGGACAGTTAGGGCCTCATGGAGAAACCCTGTCTCAAAAACCTAATAATAGTAGTCATAATAACAATAAACGATAATGACATGGAGTGACTGAAGAAGAGACCCAGTAAAGATCTCTGGTATGCACATAGACACAGAGGCAAAGACTCATGCATACAAAGTCTTTATGAAAAGTTACATATGGTGGCACATGGCTGTCAACACCAGACTCTGGAAGCAGAGGCAGGAGGATCTCAAATATGAAGCCCATCTGGGCTACAAAGTGAGAGCTCATTTCCAACAAAGTTTTTTGTTATTCTGAGATCAGATGGCAGTGAACTCGCCATGGGGATGATCTTCATTCTTCATCCTGCTTCTGCTTCACCTTCTGAGAGCTAGGCTGCTGCACCACATTATTTTGTGTTTGTTGGTTTTGGTTTTTTCAAGATAGAGTTTCTCTGTGTAGCCCCGGCTCTCCTGGAATTCAGTCTGTAGACCAGGCTGGCCCCAAACTCAGAGACCCTCTGCCTCTGCCTCGTGAGCGCTGGGATTACAGGCGTGCGCCACCACAGGCAGCTTCCATCACATAATTTTGTGTGGGCCTCCACCTATGTGTGCACATGCACGTAGGTGACAGAAGTAACATTGAGAATTTTCTTCAATCATTTGCCATCTCCTCTAATTTTTTTTTTTTTCCTTTTTAAGAAAATCTTCGGGGCTGGAGAGATGACTCAGCGGTTAAGAGCAGTAACTGCTCTTTCAGAGGTCCTGAGTTCAATTCCCAGCAACCACGTGGTGGCTCACAACCATCTCTGTAATGGGATCTGATGCCCTCTTCTGGTGTGTCTGAAGACGGCTACAGTGTACTCATATACATAAAATAAATAAATCTTAGAAAAAGAAAGAAAGAAAATCTTCTCTTTGTGTGCGTGCACGTGCGCGCATGCGTGTGTGAGTGTGTGTGTGTAAGTATGGGTATATACACCATGGTGCATGTGTGGGGATCAGAGGACAACCTCAGGTGTCATTCTTTGCCTTCCATCTTGTTTAAGGATAGGATCTTGCCCGATGCTGCATATGACAAGCTGGCTGCTCTTGAGCTCACAGGGACTAAGCCTGCCCTATCTCACAGGAAGAGTGCTGGTACATGTGGGTGCTACTGTGCTGGGCTATGTGTCTCTCTGGGGATTGAACTCAGGTCCTCAGGCTTGCCTAAGAGATGACATCTCCATTAACCCTTTTCAGCCCTTCATTAAAGTTTTTCTTTAAATTCACTCTGTGTGTGTGTGTGTGTGTGTGTGTGTGTGTGTGTAAGGGTCAGGGGGTGGATGCTTGTGCCATGACACACTTGTAGGTCAGAGGATCCATGCAGGAGTGTTTCTCTCCTACAGTGTGGGTTCTGGGGATTGAACGTAGGTCATCATGTGGGTAGCAAGCTCCCTTAGCTCACTCAGCCATGTTTCCAGTCCTACCCTACCTCTACTTCAGCTTTTTGAGACCGAGTCTTTCACTGAACCTGGACCTGGTTATGCTTGTTGGCCAACAACACACACACACACACACACACACACACACACACACACAGTTTTAAAATATTTTAAAAGAACTTCTAAGCCGGGCAGTGGTGGCGCACGCCTTTAATCCCAGCACTCGGGAGGCAGAGGCAGGTGGATTTCTGAGTTCGAGGCCAGCCTGGTTTACAGAGTGAGTTCCAGGACAGCCGGGGCTACACAGAGAAACCCTGTCTGGAAAACCAAAAAAAAAAAAAAAAAAAGACCTTCTGTGTAGCAGCCGGGCAGTGATAGCACACGCCCTTAAACCCAGCACTTGGGAGCAGAGGCAGGCAGACCTGTTAGTATGAGGCCAGCCTGGGCTACAGAGCACCATACAGGGAATATTTTTTTTCTTGAAAAACAAACAAGCAAACAAAAAACAACAACAAAGAACTTCTGCACTTCTGTGTAAACCTTGTTTTCTCCAGACCACCCTGACCTCTGACCTGCTGCGGATTAACCATAGGGCTGGATAGGTCGGGGGCCGCAGGCCCTTCTGACCCTGGGGTCTGATAGACTGTGGAGCATCAGGGGATATGAATGTGGCTGAGGACCCATGGAGACAGGGTCCACAACACTACTGTGCACAGATGGCAAAGCCTGCAGAGCTCTGGCCTGTGTGCGTGGTAACATTCCAGCATAGACCCTCACACCCTATTACCCTTTCTCCATCTTTTGCTGAGGTGAGGTGAAGTTCAGGGCCCTGAGGATGCTGGCCAAGTGTTCTGCCTCTGAGAGCAGCCCAGCAGCAGACAGTAAATCACTGGCAGATCACTTACAACGCTTAAGGAGAGATACACACATTCCTTCACTCTCTGGACTCAGCATGGTATCTTGCATGTGGCAAAGCCAAGTTGCCACTGGATCTTTCTAAAACCTGAGGTTCAGGGGAGGGCTGCACTGCTAATTTACAGCTAACTGCATGTATGTTCTTGTGAAGCCCTTGGCGCTGACAGCCGTGAGAGGTGAACAAATGGGCAGAAAAGCAATGTAGGTCGTGGTGGGCTTGGCATGGTGGGCAGACGGGAAGGCCTGGCAGCTGGTCATACCTTCTGCTTGTCCAGGATCTTCATGGCATAGTGGTTCCCACTCTCCTTGTGCTTCACAAGCATCACTCGCCCAAAGGAGCCGGTGCCAAGGGTCTTGATTCTATCAAACTGATCCAACTGGGCTGTATTCTGTGGGCAAGGATGAGAGGGGTCAGGGGCACCTCCCTGCAGCCTTCTGAACTGCTGAGTCCCCTGTGTCACCAGCAGAGGGGGCTCTGGGGAGTGGGTGGAGATGACCCAGGGGACATTCTTCCAGGCAGGGTGGCAGGGGCCAGATCCGGCCCTGGCTTGGGGCCCAGGAGCTGCTGGCAGCTGCATGGAGAGCAGGGGCTGCCAGGTGCAAGGGTACAGTGGGTGGGGGCCCAGCAGTGAGAGGCAGGGGGCACCGTGGGCATGTTAGAAGGGAACGGGGCAGGGCTGGGTAGGCCACACAGTGACCACGCTGGCGACTGTCGCCTGGGTACTGCTTACTCTGAGGTGCTCACCTGAGAAGGGGTCTCCCATTTTTTCAGGAAATCTTCCTTGGCTTTGGCTAGGAACTCTTTCACTGAAGGAGAGAGATGAAAGTTAGGTGACAAGTCCTTGCTTCGAGGCACATCAAGTTTTCCCACGCTGGTAGAAAGTGGGGTACAGCTGTTTCAAGCCAGAATCTGATATTTTACCAATGTCTTTGGGGGATCCCAGAGGCAACTTGGGGCATTTTGATTGGGCTGGAGTCCGATAGCCCACTAATTACAGAGGTAGGTTCAGATTCTGGTAACACCCGAAGAGGTACATGGGCACTTGGGAACATAGGCCCAAGAGGCACACAGGCCAGCCCACCCCACTCTCCCCAGTACTAACAGACATTCCTTGGCCAGGGTTGTGCCAGCAGAGGTATTAATAGCCTCTGATCTGGCTGCTCCTCTGTTGAGGCCAGGCCCTAGTAGAAGCCTGCAGGGCTAGTGTAGCAGGTGCCCTTGGTGGGCTCAGCTGTCACCTTGGCCCCTGCTGGCTCTGTGCCTGCTTTGCTGAGGGGAGAATCCTCACCCCTGAGCTACTTCACTGGATGCCTCCCTTCAGGCACACTCCTCCCCGGCGCCTGCAGCATTCTGAGGCCAGCATCTCAGTTCCTAATGTAGAAGCTGTCCCTGGTGACTGGCTGGGGCACCCATTCCATTCTCTCATTTGATCTGTTTGACAACCTTCTTTACATCTGTTTAACCACTTAATAGCTCAGGAAAATGAGGCCTGAAGACAGTTCACTGTTGTGTGTAGCTATATAGGCAGCTAGGGGATAGAACTTCAGGGTGGGAACTCAGACTCTCTGTCCGGATGGTGACGAGCTGTGTGTCTTTGGACAACTCATCCCTCTGGGTCTCAGTTTTCTACAGGAGCAAATGGGGATAAAACCATGATGACTTTGTAGGGTGCTGGTGGGGAAGAGAGTCCTGATTCCACCCTGGCAAAGGAGCTGGAGCAGTGGTCTGGCACCAGGTTTATGGTGCAGAAATGCCAGCCATTCTCTCTAATGGCTAATCTCGGCTGGCAACTTAACTATATCTGGAATCAGCTAAAACCCCAGTAGTTGGGCTCACTGGTGAGGGGTATTCTTAATTGGATTATCTGAGGTGGGAAGACCAGCCCTAAATCTGGGCCACACCTCCTGGCGACAGGCCACATAAAAGGACATGGAAGGCGGCAACTTTGCCTTTTGCCTGCTCACCCTCACTCACACTGGCAAGTTTATCTGTCCTGTTGCTGAGGCATTCCCTTGCTGGTGCTAAAACCTACTTCTTCAGTATTCCAGTGTGGACTGAAGACCACCAGCGCTCAGGAATCTTCTGGAACTCCAGCACTAGATTGGGACTGCTAACACATCCAGTCAACACCCAAACCACAGACTATATACCACTCTAATAAACCCCACAGATAAACGCTCACTCTATTAGTTCTGATCCTTATGATCAGAGAAGTATGATTAGAATCTCTCTCTCTCTTTTTTTTCGAGACAGGGTTTCTCTGTAGCCCTGGCTGTCCTGGAACTCACCCTGTTGACCAGGCTGGCCTCGAACTCAGAAATCCACCTGCCTCTGCCTCCTGAGTGCTGGGATTAAAGGAGTGCGCCACCACTGCCCGGCAAGAGTCTCTCTTAATTTCTTTTTCTTTTGAGACAAGGTCTCTTTCTACACAGCCCTGGCTGTCCTGGAACTCACTATGTAGTGATTCCAGATTAGCCTCAAGCTCACAGAGATCTATCTGCCTCTGCCTTTGTCTCTCTGCCAAGATTAAAGGCTTGTACTACCACATCTAGTTCCTCCCTTGATTTTCTGAGACAGGATCTTATACTGTAGCCCAGTATGACATGGAACTCACTAGATAGCCCAGGCTTTCCTTGAACTCAGAGCAGTCCTCCTGACTCAGGTTAGCTAGTATAGGAATGCATTTGAGCCACTATACCTAGACATTTGGGGTCACGGCACAGGGGGGACAGTGGCAGGAGGAGCAGGGTTAGAGTGGAGTCACAGACTTAAAGTATCAAGATCTGAGGCAGAATTTAGAGTTCAAGGCCAGCCTAGGATATACAGCAAGAACCTGTATTGAAAGAATAAGGGACTAGAGCTGTCACTCAGTGGTAGAGCACTTGCCAGTACGCACAAGGCCTAGGTTCTCTGGCATGACAACACAAAAGAATATACTGGGCTGTTATCCCAGTATTGGGAAGCTAAGACAGAAGGATCTCAAGTACGAGGCAGGCCTCTCAAAAAACAAAACATGCAAAGGAGGTGGTGGTGGACGGCAAGAACAAGTACCTAAACCAGGAACCCCACACTCACCTGCTGCCTGCCTCTCCCAGCAGAGCATGGCATGGGGATTAGGTATCATGGGGCAAACGGGGGCCCATCAGTTCCCAGCCAGGAGTCAGGGTGCTGACTGAGGCTTTAGTCCCCAGAAAGTGCAGCGCAGGTAACCCAGGAAACGGACAGCCAGATGGGCCCAGAGGAACAGCTGTAGCCACAGCTGGAAGGTGACATCGTCCTCACAATCACTCCTTCCAGACCCCAGATCCATCCCAGGTAGCCCTGGGTTCTAGCTGCAATCTCCTCTTTGCTGTAGTAACAAGTGCCTCTTGGTAAGGTCTGGGGTTGGGGAAGGAGTTGGTTGCCATGGAAGCATTTAAAGGCACCTGCTCCAGGCTGGCCAAGGTCTGCAGAGGCTCTCCTTGGCAATGGGAGGTAGGGAGATTCTCTAGAGGGTGTCCTCTAGTTGGCCTGCCCTTCCAAGAATGCCCACGGCACCCAGAATGTCTCTCCCGTGGAATAGTCTGCACAAGGTCCGTGCACCCAACGTGCTGTCCACCAGCAGAGGTGAAGGAGTTAAGGCCCAGGCCACCCAACAGGCACCAGCTCTCTCCAGAGGTTTGAGAAAGCCCCAGAGCTTGTTAATTAGCTGGAAGAAAGGCCATGGTGAAGAACAATAGCAAAACCCACTTTATCTTCTCCTCTGAGTTTCCTCTCAACAGAGCCCCCAAATCCTGTTACCCCTGAGAGAAATGGGCACATCTGGTTCTGTCTTGTTCCTCTGCAGGGGTGGAGAGGGGAACAGTGTCCTGGGATGTCCTTGGCCTCTGTCAAACCTTGCCCTGTGCTTGGCTCTGTTCTCAGCCATGAAAGTCCAAACCGGAAATGAATGGCTAAACTTGAGTGGGGGAGGGGAAGATAGCTTTAATCATCATCTTCCTTCTTTCCAGGCTCCCAAAAGCTAAACGCTCTGCAACAGCCTTCCTGGGGCTGCCTGGCACCCATGGACCCCTGCTGCTAACAGGAAGTAGACAAGGAGGGGAGCCCAGCAGCTGCTAGCCAGTGGAGCCTGCAGCCCTGCCCACTTCTCTCATTCGGAAGGGAAGGGTGCCATTGGCTTCCACTCTCTGGATTTGATGTGCTGCGAAAACTCCAGACACCTCTAGGAAAGCCAGTGCCACAACAAGACCACAACAAGGTGATGGAAATCACCTTGGATTCAGATATGGGGTCACAGCAGCAGGCAAGAGTACACTGCACTGTACCCCAAGTTTGAGGGGACCCCCCCAACAGTAGGTCCCCTCTGTCTCCAGGCAGGGTTCAGGGTATCAAGCTCTACTGTACCTAGGTCTAAGGATGACCTGTCTTTATTCTGAGCTGAATCCCAAAGCTGGGTGGGACTACTCCATGCCCTGTCTGAGCAAGAGCCCCACTCCGGGTAGACCATCTGCTTTGGTCTGAAATGGACCATTCACCCCTCTGTTCTTCTTTCTCAGGTTCCCTAGCCCAGGATTTTAGGAAAGGAGGGGTTTCCAGGGATACTCAAGGGTCCACAGACTCTTTCTCTCCACCTGTTCCCCTAATCCCCCATCACAGCCCCTCCCTGACTTAAGGGGCAGACAGTGTCTAGGAAGTTGCTATAACAACAGGGCTCAGCCTCACCATCGTTGGAGCTGGAAGCCATCACTCAGTCTTTCTCAGGGCACTAGCACTATGGTGGCTGGGAAGCCTCATAAGATCTGCTGCACCAGTTTGGCTGTCAGTCCTGGGGGGGGGCCCTTCCTGTAGAGGGAGCCAGGGAGTAATAGGGTGGGAACAGGAAGAGAAACTCAACCTGCAGACTAATGGGTGCAGGGGAGGGGCAGATAGAACCCTACAAACTTCTGTTGGCCTGACTGGGCAAAAGGCAAAACTGCCTAGAAAGACCCTCTTGGGTACCCATACAACTGCCGATGATAAGAAGGGTTTGACCCTTTTGAGCTTCTATAGGATGTTAGAAGGTAACAATTCTTTCCATATAGAAATGTCCTGAGGATGTCTTCCCTCGGTGACTGGATCAGTTTGTCTTGGGGACCTCTTTGGGGCTCCCTCTTACCACGCCTGCCACTCTCCCTGTGGGTCAACTCCCTGGGGGTATGGACTGGCTGAGCTCTGAGCCCCACTTGGCTGTTAGCACTGGGAGCCTCCTAAGGTTTGACCTTTCCCTCTGTCCTCTAGGCTTCTCACCCTGGCCCCTGACAACATCTATGTCATTTAAGGGTGAGTCTCCCCTTACCTTATTCTATCCTGGGCTGCTTCTAGATTCTTGCCCTCTTTCTTGGTCAAGGAGACAGCAAACCTGCCCCACCTGGGCATTTCGATGTCAGTGTAGTGGGCTGCAAGATGCCCGTTTGGTGCCTAGGAAGACTTAGGCATCTTCCTGACCTCAGCGGGGGAGATGTGTGGCAGATGAAGTGAAGGTGCCCTCTGCAGGCTGGTGTGGCTACTGCCCTGTCTTGCTTACAGGAGAGTACCCTGCTTTACCTCTTCTTCTAAACAGTAGCTTCCAAGATAAGAGAAGCTTCCTTTCTCACCCTGTTCCTCTCTAGGGATGGAGGGATGTCTCCAAAGTCTGACTAGGTCTCAGGGGGGCAGAACAGAAAGTTATTCTGAGGGCGTTTTAATATCCAGTTATATACATATAGATTTTTGTGGTACTAGGTAGGGGTGAAGCTAGGGCCTTGCACCTAGGGTTATGCAAGTTCTGTACCACTGAGCAGCACCTCCAGCTCTTACTTTTTATTTTGGATAGCTTCTCTTTAAATTGCCCAGACTTTCTTAGAATCTAAGACTCTCTTGGTTAAGCTGCCCAAGTGGCTGGGATGACAAGCCTGTACCAGAGACTACAATAGGTCCAGCAATCTCAGGCAGGAATAGCTTACAGCCTATGAGCAGAAATGAGCAAAGTGTTTATTATTTCTTTTAAGGCTGTGTCTCCTTTGTGGCCCAGGTTGGCCTCAAACTCAGGTCCTTCTGCATCACAGTCCCTCTCTTGCTTGTTACAGGTACGAGAC
Source organism: Rhynchomys soricoides (assembly GCA_019843965.1). Lineage (NCBI taxonomy): Eukaryota > Metazoa > Chordata > Mammalia > Rodentia > Muridae > Rhynchomys > Rhynchomys soricoides. Next base: position 1,608,392 of record JADRCH010000041.1, read on the forward strand.
ACTGGCCCTCTTTTATTTTTGAAATGTTTCTATACATTTAGTGTGTGTATACACACATTCTTGTGAAGGTCAGAGGACAGCTTGGAGGAGTCAGTTCTCTCCTTCCACCCTGTAGGTCCCAGGGAGACAATTCTTAGCAGCAAACATCTTTACCTGAGGGCCATCCTGTAGGATACAGGTTTTGTATTTTGATACAAGGTTTTGCTGTTACACAAGCTAGCCTTTAATTTTTGGGCTTAAGCAATCCTTTTGACTCAGCCTCTTGGGTTGCTGGTAGTGTCAATATACATTATTATGTGGTTTGTTTTATCATTTTAAGAAAATACGACTGGGGTTTAACTCCTGTCGATGCGTTGAAGGCTGGACATGGTGGTGAATGCCTTTAATTCCAGCACTTGGGAAGCTGAGGCAGGCAGATCTCTGAGAGTTTGAGGCCAGTCTGGTCTGAATTTCAAGTTTCAGGTCAGGTGGAGCTATACAGTGAGATCTTGTCTTTAAAAGCCAAAACAAACCAAAGAATGTCTGAGTTGAGACATTCTGGGGTCCAGGAGATGAGCTGGTAGACAGATCTGGATGTGAATTCTACCTGTATGTTGTCATCTGTGTCAAACTCAGATGGCTCATTTGGACAAAAATCATCAAAATAAGTACGTCTATGGAGACCATTTAACCTAGCCCTCCTGGATACATGGAGTTCATCTGTACGGCTCACTCCTGAGCAGCTGGCCAACACAGACTCTGCTCTTTTTCTTGGGATCTTTCCTCCTCTGTGGCTCAGTCCGTTTTATGTGTCTGATATACTTAAAGTTTCCCTAGCACTGTGCTCAACTTTCAAAGGAGCCACTGCAGTGTATAGTCCACTGCACATACCATCTACCTCCTGGGGGGGCCTCACCTGCCAAAGGGGCTGGCCCTTCTCCTTCTGCCCAGGGCCCCTCCAAGCTCAAGCCCAAGACCTTTTTGGGCACTACCCACCTGCTCCTCTGTCATCAAGCCCTCAACTACAAGCACTTGCCTCTCTGTCCTCTGCCCATCTGTGAAATGCCAGGCCTCTTAAGGCTGCTTCTCGGCTGGGCTGAGCTCTGCTGGTTGAAAGTGGGGGGATGGGGGGTGGGGGGGAGGGGCAGAAAGTTCTTGGGCTTCTTCTGTGGCATTCTGTGGACTCAGACACTGAGAAGGGCAGAGCTGATCAGAGCCTCCTTTTTGTGTAACTGGAAGGGGTTCTCAGCTTTAGCTTGGAGTGATACCATAAGACATGGAAGTATTGGGGACAGTGCCCAAGGCCCTTTCTGAAGTAACTTCAAATACAGAATCACTTTTTTTTCCCTGGCTGGAAAAATTCGGCATGTTTATTGGTTGGGGGAGAGAATACACCTCCCTCTGGGTGAGCCCTCAGTATGCACAGAATCCATCTGTCTTAAGCAAACCAAATCATTAGCTGTCACCTATTGCTGGATGGCGTTACCCCAATCCGTTATTCATTTCATCCTCAGCTTCGTACCAGCCCCAGGGACTGGGTGAATGACAGAACTGCAGTTGTGAAACGACCATTTATTGAGGGGCCTTCCAAGGAACCCAGACCTCAGGGCAGGCCAGGAGGTTGCTCTGCCGCTTCACCTCACCGCAACCCAAGAAAAAGGACAGACGCAATGGCTCTGAGCAAGACCAGCTAGAACTTGGATGTGGAAGCAAGCGCAGAAGCAGCTCTCTAGGTTCATAAACACTCTGCCACCCCAGCCAGGGCCCCACGGAGGAGGTGGAGTGACAGGATGAGAGGGGCAGAGGGACCCAGAAAGATCTTGTCCCCCATGCCAAGTGACACAGAAGGGAAAAACAATGCAGAAGGTGGCCCAGGGAAATGCTCATGGGGTAGGGGGGGCTTGGAGGTGAGGGCTGTGATGAGGTGAGTCTGGCAGGGGTAGGAGAAAGATGGCGGGGGCTAGAGGGGGAGGGGTGTGGTCATTAAGTGGCCAAAGTCCCTGCAGCGTGGACCCCACAGCACTCCCGACACTGGCAGGAGCCTGGATCAGGGTCAGGCATTGGGGCGCAGTGTGGGAAAGGTGAGTGACGAAGTAGGAGGGGGGATTAGAATCTGGGGAAAGGGACTAGGAGAGGAGGGGGTGGGGTGGTGACAGGGCCCCATCTGGGGCCCCAGCGGTCATACATGCTATGGTTGGCAGTGACAGCTGGGTGGGGGGGCACGGCCTTTGCAGTGGGGGATGGTAGGCCATGGGCACGGGGGCCCTACTTGGGGGGCAAGGTACCTCTGCGGTGATCGGACCCCAACGTGGACATGCAGCGGGCAGGGGTGCAGGCAGACAAGATTGGGGGGGCATGTGGGGGAGGGGCCATGCAGTGATGGGCATTGCGCGGGCAGGCCGCACGCAGCGAAGATCAGGGTGACGGCCGGGCACTCACCGCTCTCCTGCTCGCTGCCCTTCTTGGCGGCGGCGGCGTTGCCCATCGCGGCGGCGTCGCGGCCGGGGCCAGTCCCGGAGCTGCGACGCGGCGGGTGCTAAGGTGGCCGGCGGCCCCGGAGCGCGCTGGGCAGCGGAGGCGGCGGCCCCTGGGGCTGGCTGCGCTGGCTGCGGCGCCACGACCCCCGCCCAGCCCCTGCTTCCCGCGTCTCTCTGCGCCCGCCCGCGGGGGAGCCTCAGCCCAAGTCCTCTGTCCGTGACGCCCCCGCAGCCCACCGCCCATTGGTTCAGGCCTCCTTGACTGACAGCCCCGCGCCGCTGTCCATTGGCCCTCCGGAACCGTCCCGCGTCACCATAGGCTCCTGGGTGAGTGACGTGAGTTGCAGACTCTCGGCCACTCACGGGCCCGCGAGGCCGCAGTCGGGAGGGCGAACGAACGTGATTGGTCGAGAAGCCCGATAGGGCTTGGGACTGGCCCTGAGAAGCCGTCGATTGGCGGAGACGCGCGGCCCGGCGGGTGTCAGTCCCGGGGTGAGAGGGCGGGGCAGCGGCGCAGGCTGCGGCCCGGGCGGCGGGCGGGGCGGAGGCTGCGGCGGCGGTGGCTGGAGGGTGGCCGGGTGGCAGGCGCTGCGAGGTGCGGGAGGCGGCCCGGCAGACGCCCGTGCGGCACTGTGCGCGCTGCAGTCTCCCGCCCCTGCCCAGTGCGGCAGCGGCCACGGGCCAGAGGAGGTTGACGCCACGGCGGGTCGGCGCAGCGGCTGTCCACCTGCTAGGGGGGGAGGGGCGGGCTGGCGTCGAGGGTCAAAGGTCGCCGGGCGCTGTTCGGCGTCATTCATAAGGCCTGACACTGGGCAGCCGTGACCCAACCAGCTCCGGGTCCGCTTTGGTTTGCTCGAGACACAACCGGAGCTGCAAGGGGATGCTGAACCCAGAACTGAGGGCGGGCTAGGAGAAGACTCTCAGTGTCCACTCTTTGCTGAGGCTCAACTCTAGGCCCGTGAAAAGTAGTAACAACGGACGCCGGCCAAGTACATTTACTAATTGTAACTAGCACGTTGGGACTGTCATATTCCCATTTTATGGAGGCACGGTCAGACTAATTCCTTGCTCTTAACTAATCTCCATTGCCTAGACATTGCCAGCGTAATCTGCCCCCTGTGGGCAGGCGAAGAGCCATCCTCCTTCCTTCTGGATGCTCATCTTTAAATTTTATTTTTATGCAATGCTGGGGATTGAACACGATGCCTACTCCCTGCTAAGTAAGCATTATACCACTGAGCTAGAACCTCACTCTTTCAAGTGCTTTTTCAAGTCTGCACTGTCAGAAGCTGGTCAGTTTCCTACTGTGCCACCCACCCACACTAGGGGCCTGAGCACTCTGCTGGAGGGGTCTCCTGCACACTAGGTTGATGTTAGACCCCCCACCCTCACACACTGGATACTGGTACTCTTCCATCTTTCTGCTGCTTGGGACAACACAAACCATCTTCAGACACTGCTAAATGTACTCCCACAAACAAAATTATCCCCACCCTCACCAGAGGAGCTCTGTGATAGAGGGTGGCCAGGGTGGAAGGTGCTGAGAGGACAATGAGCTACCTCTCCTGGACTCCAAAGGGAGCTGACTCTGAGTTACACATACCCGTAGACTCACTGCTCAACAGTGCACACCCTGCTTGTAGAAGCCAGCAACTATATGTACTCCTACTAGGTCAGCTGCAGTCCCCTGGGGGAAAAGTACCCTGCCAGAGAGTACGGTTCCTCTGGATTATGAGCACTGGCTGAACAGACAAATGCTCCAACTCTGATTTAGGGAGTTTTGCCACAGCTAAGTGAAATTATCTAAATTGTGGCTGTGTGTGTGGCCTTGGGTCACAATGTTGCTCTATGCCTGGGTCAAGGTCAGAGTGAGAAAAATCACTGGCCATCTATTGAACAGCTGGCATGCTTAAGCTTGGACAAAAACAAAACCAAAAAAAAAAAAAAAAATTGGGCAAAGGAAAATAGGCTTTGACCCTCAGGTTATGGTGCAAACTGTACAACCAGTTGAGACTGGCCACTGTAAGGACAAGAAGTTACTCATGACATGAAAGTGACAAAGCCACTCAGCCACAGGAGGACAAAAAAGAAACCGCATATCACAAAATTTTACAGGCACTAGATGACTTAAGAGCACTGGCTGCTTTTCTGGAGGACGAGTTCAATTCCCAGCTTCCACATGAAGATTCACAGCCAGTTCTAGGGATTCCAAAACCCTCTTCTGGTCTCTGCAGACACCAGGTGCTCAAGTGGTACACAGCCAAAATACAGGGAAAATACCAAAACACATAAAATTTTAAAAAAAGTTTTAATCCAGGCAAGGTAAGGCATGCCCTTAATCCCAGCACATGGGAGGCAGAGGCAGATAGATTTCTGAGTTTGAGGCCAGCCTGGTCTCAGATCAAGTTCCAAGATAGCTAGAGAAACCCTGTCTCAAAAAAACCCTAAAAAAACAAAATAAAACAACAAAACAAACCACACACCCCCAGCAAAACAAAACCCCCCAAAACACCACCACCACCACCACCACCACTAAACCCTAAAGAAAAACAAAAAACCAAAAAACAAAAACCCACCAACATTAAAACAACTCTTTTCCAGGTATGGTATTATACACTTTTAATCCTAGCACTCCAGAGGCAGAGGCAGGTGGACCTCTGGGCTACATAGTGAATCCCAGGCCTGCTGTATATGGGTGGATAGGTGGGGGAAGGGGGAGAGAAAAAAGCAGAACAATCTAGATGAAGTGCTTTTATTCTTAAGCCAACCAAAACTTTTAATATAAAACCTTTTAATATACACACTGCAATCACAATAGCATACACGTAGCAGCAAGGGGACCAAGGGCTTAGGGTAGGGGTGGATGGAATGGGAGTTTTTCAGGTCAGCCTGCCAAATACTTCCTTTATCCCAGAGTTGAACATGTGGTCAAAGCAAACCCTGATGACTCCATGGGACCAGAATGCATGAAGCAGGACCTCCAATACACCTCTTACCTAGGGCAATCCTCTCAGAAAGCCAGGCTCAGTCAGGAGATGAGAAGGTGGCTGTGACCAGAGTACCTGCCATCCCTCACTGGCCTGGGGAGTTCACCTTTGGGGAGTCTTGTAATACTAGTTAGGCTGGATGTCCTAGACACTCTGAAAGGACAGCCATTGTACTGAGGTGGCCTTTTAACCAGGACTCCTTCTCCTTGCCTAAGCCTCTAAGAACCTTCTTCCTTGCCTGAGCCCCCAAGAACTAGAGTTGGAAGGAGTGATAGCCTCTGGCCAATTCTAGTCAGGCCTTACCCAAGCAAGCCTCAAGGCAGGTGGTGTTCAGAGAGAGCGTCTCATAGAAACTGATAATATAGAAAGAGAAATGACACCAAGAATGAGCAATACAAGTACCTGCTTTTTAGAGGTCAGTAGGTCAATAAGTGAGATGATTCTTCTGGACCTGGAAGGAAGAGATTGGGGCCCATTTTTTCTTGGGGCTGACAGGTCTGGAGGCAGCTGGTGGTCCCCAAATCCTTGAGATGACCAAGCATGACTGTCTGAGGGCTTGTAGGTCCCCTCCAGGTGTGCAAGGAGACGGCCATGGTCCCACTGAGCCCTATCTGGCCCCCTTGTCAGATGCAATCCATGGAGTTCTCAGGGAGGAGGGCTGGGATGCAGCTAGGGAGGCCCAGGCATTTGGGAGTGCAACTGAGGGGAAGACCAAAGTCCACATTGGGGTCCTGGTTTTCTATGGCTTCCAGCCTGTCTGGATTGTCCCAGTTGATATGGAATCGGGTAACCCGGGGGTTAGAGGCCAAGATGTTCCGTTGTAGCTGTAGTAAGAAGAAGAATGTCAGCCCCTATCACCTAAGTGTTCATCATTACCTCAGACCTCCACTTTGAGCCCGAGAGCAGACTCAAGTGCCCCTGCTGCTCAGATGCAGAACCCTAGAGATGCTTGCACACTCTGGGTAGGAACAGGGCCTTCTCATCCAGGTTTTATTTACTTAGCCTTGATCATTTGATTTTGGGTTGTTTTGTTTTGAGAGAGGGTCTCAACTGTGTAGCCCTGGCTGGTCTGGAACTAAATGAGGGCAGCCTTGACCTCATGAGATCTGCCTGCCTCTCCCCAAGTGCTTTAAACCCCAAGGACTGGGGTTAGAGGTATGTACTACCATGCCTGGCTTATTTGATTTTTTAAAAAACTTTGTGTGTGGGTATTTGACTGTATATACGTCTATGTCCTATAAGTTTGCCTGGTGACTTTGGAGGCCAGAAGAGGGCATGGATTACCTAAAACTGGAGTAAAAGTTGGTTATGTGCCACCGTGTGGGTGCTGGGAATTAAACCTGGGTTCTCTGGAAGAGCAGCAAGTTTCTTAACCACTTGGCCATCTCTCCAGCCCATTCGCTTTATTTTTATTGTATGAATGTTTTGCTATTGAGATGTCTGTCACGGATATGCCTGATCCCTGTGGAAGTCTGAAGAAGGCATAGATTCCCCTAGAATTTAAATTACAGGTGACTGTGAGCTACCACATGGATGCTAGGAATCAAACCCAGGTCCTCTGCAAGAGCAACCAGTGTTCCTAACCACTGAGCTATCTCTCTGGTGCCCCCCAAACCGCACACAACTGGAAACAGGGTCTTGCTATGTAGCCTACGTTAGTCTGGAACTCATTATGTAAATGAGGCTGGCCTCTAACTTATCATGCTCCTGGCTCAACTTTCTGAGGGCTGGGATGCTGAGATCAGTGTGCTCCACTGCACCTAGCTCTAGTCCTCATTCTGTTAGACATGCCTCCAGAAGAAAAGACTTACTGTATCCTAGCTCTAGCTTAGCACTGTAGAGACAGCATGACCTGTTAACCTTGACTGACTTTGGCTCCCATCCCCCCTCAACTGTAAGGGAACTGGCCTGTCTGAAGCAGAAAGTGCAGAGAAAGGCCCCACCTGAGAGAAGTCTGGCTTTGGGGGTGGGTTCTCCCGAAGCTCTGGATTTGGGTACTCGTTGTTGACATAGTAGCCCACACGGATGAACTCTTGTCCATGGTAGGTGCAGGTGATGAGAACCACAGTCACACCCACAGCGTCCGTCTCAGGAATGAGAGATGGGTTTGGGGCATCAGCCTAGGGAGACATATCCTGCACTTTAGCACTGCCAATCATGCCCAATGTCATTAACACAAAAGACTACCAATAAAGTGGGACTAGACAAACTGATTATACAGATGACTATAAAGAAGAGATCATGAATTTGATTTAGCAGCATGCTTACCCAGCATGCAGAGCCCTGTCTTCCATCCTTAGTCCCTAGTAATAATAACAACAATAAGAAATTCAAAACTGTTGAACTTGATTAGGAGACACAGGTGTTCAGATGGCATGTGGTGTACAAGGGGACTGACAATGAGATGAAGCTGGTCAGGTGGCCTGCTGGGTCAATTAAGGGCTTGGGAAAGAGCAGTGCTTAGCAGGAGGTAAAGTCTGAAAAGACTGGCGGCATATGGAGTCTGGCCGTGGAAGGACTGTAGTAGAAGGAGGCCAGGCAGGCCTGCAGAGAGGCAGTAGCCTAAACCCAGCAGCAGAGAAGAGTCACAGTTCAGGGTGCTTGGTTGTGGATGGAATAGCTATGTTGGTGCAATAAGAAACCAATACAAATGAAAACACCGACCCTTAACCAAAACCACCACACAGCTGAGCAGCACCAGTGGGATCCTGTTAGTGGCCAAGCTGCATGCTCTGGAAGTAGACCTTGGCTGTGAACATGGGGCTCAGTGGGCTTGATAGGTAGGAGTGTGTGAGGGCAGGTAGCTTGGAATAGGGAAAGCAGTAGGAGAGAAGTGATGGATGGTGACCTTGGACATAGCACTACTCGGAAGTCACAGCCCATCTTTGTATTCACTGGTTCTGAGTTTACAAATCTGGCAACTTGATTCATCTAGAAATCTCAAAATCGACCAGTGTAGTACTTTCATAATTGCTTACAGACATGTATAGAGCAAGGAAAAACCCTTTGCCCAGGTTCCAACATGGGGCCAAATTAGGGGCTACTTGGCCTTCTTGCTTCAGCTTTCAGTACAGAGCACAAGGATCCTTTTGGTTCTTCTGGTGAGCTTGGGTTCCCATCTGTCAGCATGTGAGCAGTTTTGCTGTCTCTCTCCTGGTCTAGACACAGCGCTAAGCACCCAGGGGACCCCGGAGCCTTCCTTTGCTACCCTGCCAGCAATCCCGGGCAGAGTACAGGCTCTTAAGTCATCACCGCCGTTATTGTTCATTAAGACAGGGTCTCACTATGTGGCTTTGGCTGGCCTCAAACTCCCAGAGCTCTGCTGGCCCCTGCTTCCTGAATGCTCAGATTAAAAGAATACCACAACCTGCCTAATTGCTTATTTTATTTTTATTTATTTTATGTACATGAGTACACTGTTGCTGTCTTCAGACACACCAGAAGAGGGAATCAGGTCCCATTACGGATGGTTGTGAGCCACCATGGGGTTGCTGGGAATTGAACTCAGGACCTCTGGAAGAGCAGTCAGCTCTCTTAACCGCTGAGCCATCTCTCCAGCCCTGCCTAATTGGTTTTTTAACAGCATCTGGCTGTGTAATCTAGGCTAGCTTTGAACCTGAAGCAATCTTTCTACCTCGGCCTTCCACATTCTAAGATGACAAACAAGTACCACTAAACTCAGCTACCATCTTTAATAGAAGCTGAGTACTTGATTCTTCATTATGCATACAAATGTTTAACTCACTGATGCCAAATGATTTATTGAGATGTCTTAAAAATCAATGAGTAAAGACTTACATAATACAGCAAACAACAAAATAAATAAGATCCCCAAATGCAGCACTGAAGTGCTGTCTGGGTAAAAGCAACTTATGGAGAAAATCTGTGCTAGGTGAGCTTTGTTCAGATGTGGGTTAGTGCTTCTGGCTGAGTTCCTGAGTCAATCCTAACCAGTAAGGTATTTGAGACAGGGTCTTACTGCAGAGCCCAGGTTGGATCCAAACTATGTGTGCTGGGTTATAAGTAAGTCTATACTACTGTGCCCAGCTCTGGCTGAACAAGTGACAAAACCTCTTAATCCTTATTCTTCCTTGAGGGGAATAGTTCTCTCTTCATGAACTATGTTTATGGGTTTTGTACAACTCCTGTGAACAGATCACAAATTAGCGGTCCAGTGGTCACTAAGAGCTATGGCCCAGAGGTCCCCACCTCTGGGGAAGGGGGTAGGACATCTAATGAGACTAGATGAGTTCAGGCCGGTGGTCCTTTAAAGGATAGCTTCAGTCAGAAAGCTCCTGGCAGTCAATCAAGACACGTGGCTCAGACAGGCCTTGAACTTGTAGTCCTCCTGCCTCACCATCTTGAGTAGCTGGGATTACAGTAGTTGTGTCACCAGTCCCAGTTTAAGGATTTGAACTTAAACCTAACTGCCAAAATCAGTGTGCTTTCAGATAAAAGAGGAAGATTCTAAACTTGGGTGTGGCTCAATAGTGGAGTGCATGTCTAGTATATCAGGCCCTGGCTCCATCTCTAGCCTGAAACATTTCTGGAAACCAAGGGCTAAGGCAAAACTTACTTACCTGAAAGATGAACATATGCCTTCCTGCAGGAACAGGGCCCACCAGCACAGAGTCTAGGATCTGATCAAACTCCTCGCTCTCAGCTGAGCCCACATAAATGATCTTCCACTCCAGGTCTGCAAGAACATGGGGATAAGGGAATTGAGGACTGAAATAGCTGGAGACCAAGGCATTAGGCAATTGTCAGCATTAGGCAAATCTGAATATAATAGAGGGTCCTATGAACTGCTGTGTTTGCTGGGCAGTAAGCTCTGCCCACCACAGTCCTGAATTAGAGCATATATGAAGATCTACTTTAATGGAGACATTTTTCCTGTAGGCCTGACTTGGCCAAGTGACCCTGACTCTGGTCCCCCAGGGAAACTTAGGCCTCTCAGTAGCTGAGAGGAACCATATAGCAGAAGCTGACTCAAGAGTCCTGTGACATCATCGGCTTGTGAGGAACAGCAGGGAGTTGGGCTACGTTGGTCTCTGAGTAGGAAGTACCATCCTCTTTCACAGAAGGATTGGTGCCACCTAGTAAAGCAGATCCCTCGATAACTGGGGCAGGGTGGCAGATTCCAATCCAGCAGGAGAGCCAGGTGGCAGGAGGGGAAAGGCAAAGCTGCCGGGGGGTTGGGAAGCACTAACTTGTCCCCAAGTTGTCCACATCTGGCACCAACTCATGCCTACTTGTGCACATTGTAGGACAGAGGCTCTGCCAGCAAATGGTGTGTGACTGTGACAAGGCATACCTCTGAAACCTGACTCTGTACTCCATCGCTAAGGGGGCTCAGTCCTGGAGTATACCCACAAGAGATGAAAGAAAAAGTACTTGGAAACCCTTCCTGTCAATCTCAGGAGAGCCCTGGTACCCATAGCCTCTTGTAGGGGGGCCAAGTGTTAACAGGAGCAAGGTCATGCTAGTACAGAGAAACTTGGCATCAGACCCAGAACTTATTTTAGGCTCTTTGAAATTACACAACCCCTAACTCCAGCAGCTGGGAAAAGTTGCACAAGCTGAGATTTTCACAGAGAGCTCTTGGAAGCTGCCTGGCTCTTGGTCCTGTGTGGTACAGGCATCCAACACTGGAAGCACACAGATATCAGATCATACTATGGAGCTTGTCACCTGAACCATAAAGCTTTCCTTTATACATCCACTCCCGTTCCTCACAATTTCACCTCAATCTTTCTAGGTGACCCCATGCCCATGGTTCACCAGGTTCAAACTCCAGCAATTTCATTTTTTTAAGCTTTATTTTCTTATGTGCCTTTCCTTTTATGTGTATGGGTGTTTGCCTGCATGTGTGTCTATGTACCCTTTGATGCCTGTGCCCATAGAGGCCAGAAGATGGTGCTGGGTCTGTTGGAACTAGAGGTACTGTAGGGGGTTGGTCTAGTGCTGCTTGTATACAAATGCTAAATTTGTACCCAAGATCGGGTTGCTCCACAGAGAGCAGATCTTGCATTGGCCTTTGTTGTGTAAAACTTGCTCCCTACTTATCCCCATCTGGTTAATAAAGATGTGTTAGCAAAGATGGGCAGAAGTAAGGTAGGCGGGACTTCAGGTCCTGGGCGGGACCACAGTGAGAGAGGAGAAGGAAGAAGTTACCGTGGGGTAGGTGGATAGTGAGTGCATGACCATGAGGGCCAGCCTATTAGGAGTGGCCCAGGCAGAACATGGTAAGTTCTCAGTTATTGACAGGGAAGTAGACAAAATAACATAAAAGGTTGACATCTGCCCAGCTCTAACAGGTTTTTTTTGGTTTTGTTTTGTCCTTTTGGTTTTTCGAGACAGGATTTCTTTGTGTAGCCCTGACTGTCCTGGAACTCACTCTGTAGACCAGGCTGGCCTTGAACTCAGAAACATGCCTGTCTCTGCCTCCCAAGTGCTAGGATTAAAGGTGTGTGCCATCACTGCCCGGCTGCTCTAACAGTTTTAAGCTTATTATAAATGTAATGGTTTTTGTCTTTTATTTGAAAATGATATGGTCTAAGTGGGATAGAAATCCCCAGATTAATATTTGCCACATTTTGGCAAACTAACATGGGATGAGAACTTACTTATAACCCAAATTGAAATTTCAGATTTCCTGAATGAAAGATTCGTTGTCCCATTAAGATAGATAGTTAATCACCATGGTGCTAGAGCTAAACCTGGGTACTCGGAAGAGCAATCTGTCTATCGGAAGAGCAATCTGTCTATCGGAAGAGCAATCTGTCTAGCTGTCCCTAGCTACTTATTCCTTAGGAGTGCTGGTGATAGAACTTAGGGCATGCACACGCCAAGAAAGTACTGTACATCTGAGCCATGCTCCCAGACCCACGGATTTAGTTTTATAAAAAGTGACACTCTAGAATGATTCTGGAAGGACAGAAAAGTATGCGACCCTTGCTTGATCTCACTTTCTAAGATGGCTCTGTCAAGCTCTACTTTCTTCAGGCCCCTTCCCTAAAACCCCATGGTGTCACATATTTATACACTTAATTGTGTTGGAGGGAAGGCTAGGCAAAAAAAGGGTTTGACACAGACTAGTCCCATGTGTCCCCAAGGCACCTAACATTGCTTAGTCTAGGTCAATACTTTTGGCAAAACCTATTAAAAGATTGTAGTGTACGCTGAAAGCCAGTAGATGGTGAGCCCCTTCTTGACATGGCCAGAAACAGACCCAAGAATTCACAAAAGACCACATTAAATACTACTGGCTACAGTCAGAGCTGATCAAATCTTCTACAGAAAACAGATGATGAAATAAGAGCCCATAAACTACAATCATTTTAAACGTGATGAAGTTTTTTTTTTCATATTTTCTTCCTTCAAAAGATAGAATTGCACTGAAATGTGCCTTTAATCTCAATATGTGAGACATAGCTTAAAAAAAAAAAAAAAAGACAGAGGTGAGTTTTCAGAATGGCTCTGAGGGTTAAGGCACTTGCCACAAAATATAAAGACTCAGCTCAATCTCCAGAAAACACATGGTAGAAGGAGAAAACTGACTCCAGCAGGCTGTGCTCGGACCTCTGCAAGCACTACCACATACGTACATGTATGTAAAAACAAAGGAACAAATGAGTCTTCCTATGTAGTGTAGGTTATACAGACCCACATACCTGCAAGCCTTCCAAGTACTGGGGTTACAAGAGTACACCCATGTGTCTCTCACTGAATCTGGAGCTTACTTTATCAGCTAGACTGGTAGCCAATGTTGTCTGTACCCCTTTCCATTCCCCTGCTTGTACCCGAGTGCTGAACAGTTAAACTCAGTCCCTTCCTGAGCCATTTCCCCAAACTGGGATGCAGTGTTTTGAACAGAGAGAAACCAAAGATTTCATTTCAGAATATACTCAGCTTTTAGCACCTGTAGGTTATATAACCATAAACTCAACCAACCAGATAGAAAATATTAGAAAAACAATCTGGGGCTGGAGGCATAGCCCTGAGGTGGAATACTTATCTAGCATCCGTGATGCCTGGGTTCCATCCCCAGCACCACACACAAACAAATTTGTACTGAACATGAATATGTACAACTTTTTTTGTTGTTATTTATTCTCATATCATGTAGCCCTGGCTAGCCTAGATCTCAGAGATCCACCTGCTGTGCCTCTTGAGTGCTGGAATTAAAGGCATTTCATGTATTCTCTAAACAGTATATCACATCTATTTCCAACATCTAAGTTAGAATAAGTCATGCAGAGCTGGGGAGATGGCTCAATAATTACAGTGCTTTCTATATAAGCATGTAAAAAGAGCATAGTGGCTCACTTATAACTCCAGCCTTGGAAGGTGGACACAGGGGATCACTATACTGAACTGACTAGTTAAGCTTAGCCGTACCACCAAGCCCTGGGTTTAAGAGACCCTGTCTTGCCGGGCATGGTGGTGCTCGCCTTTAATCCCAGCACTCACTCAGGAGGCAGAGGCAGGTGGATTTCTGAGTTCGAGTGAGTTCCAGGACAGCCAGGGCTACACAGAGAAACCCTGTCTCTTAATAAAAAAAAAAAAAAAAAAAAAAAAAAAGACCCTGTCTCAATGGATAAAGCAAAAAGAGCATTCTGAAGATGATTCCTGACATCAACCCAAGAACTCCCTCATAAACAATCTGTCTGTCCCATCTGCCCCCCAAAAAATGAAAAAAGAAGTCACTTATAGATGATTAGTCTACAGGAAGGGGCTGGTCGTTGTGGTACACACCTATAACTCTAGCACTCTGGAGATGGAGGTAGGATCCAGAATTCAAGACTAGACTCTTGTAACATATTAAGTTCAAGACCAACATAGGGTTCATAGACCCTGTCCAAAAAAAAGAAAAGTCAGACTAATAAAGTCTAAGGGAGACTACGTATGTGCGGGTTCTATGCAAACACCATACCAGTTTGTATAAGGACCTTGAACACTTGTAGATACTGGTACCTGAGGGACTTAGAGCTCTGAGATCAATGTTAGAGACTTTCTTCAAAAGTAGGTGTGGACCATCAGGACGTTCATAGAGTATAAAGTCATAATGACCAAACATAGGATTGGATTTCATTTTTTTTTTTTTTTTTTAAAAGACTCAGCAATTAAGAGCACCAACTGCTCTTCCAGAGGTCCTGAGTTCAATTCCCAACAACCACATGGTGACTCACAACCATCTGTAATGGAGTCTGATACCCTTTTCTGGTGTATCTGAAGAGAGCAATGGTGTACTCATATACATAAAATAAATAAATACATCTTAAAAAAAAAAAAAAAAAAGACAGGATCCCACTGTATAAACAGGCCAACCTTGAACTCACAAAGATTCTCTTGCCTCTTCTTCTCAACCACTGGGATTAAAAGTGCCCACTATTTTTTTTTTAAGTATATGTATGACGTGTTCGTGATATATTTTTACGTATATGTATGATGGTGTGCCTAAGCCATGCAGTGTCTGGAGATAAGAGGACACCTTAAGTACAGTACACTGTCAGCACAGAGAGCTTTTGGGGATTCTCTTTCTCTATAACATGTATCCACCAAGTTATCTCTGAAGCCCAATTCTGTTTTGTTTTGATGCTCTAAGTTGACACTGACCCTTTAGGATACACCTTTTACAATTTGGGAAAACAAAACCAAAGCTGAAAAATATTACTAAAGACACCTAAAAATTTTTGTAGATTACCTGAGCTTGTTTTAGACCGCACCAGGACAGAATCCAGAAATTGACACATGCTAGACAAATAATTAATTATCTACACCTCACTCAGCCCATTCCTTTCTTTTTCCCCTCCTTTATTTCTTGAGACAGGTCTGTGTAGCCTTGGCAATCCACCTGCCTCTGCTTCCTAAGTGCTGGGATTAAAGGTGTGTACCACCATGCTCTGGCCTTCTATGCTTGTTTTTCCCTTCGTTGCTTCTTTTTTCTTTCTTTCCTGAGACAGTGCCAGGTAGCCCAGGTTGATTTGTAACTTGCTATGAAGTTAAGTTTGGCTTTGACCTTCCAATCCTCCTGTCATCACTATCCCCAACCCCTCAAGTGCTAGGGTCACAGGTATGTGCCATACTTCCTGCTTCTTTGAGACCAGGTTTCCCTATGTAGCTCATGTATCTGCTTGCACGATAGGGGTGTAGCTGGGTACTGTTCTCGTTTTTAAAACTTTTAAATTTTATGTTTATGTATTATTGCCTGGTCTTTTGTTCATCACATAGATCAATACTGGTGCATAATATCTGGCTTCTTTAACTTCTTCAACTGGTACCTGTTGAAATTCTCCACTGAAGAGAAGAGAAGCTGGGCCAAATCCACTAAATGTAGACCCGTACCTAGGAACTATCTTCTTCTAGATGTTGAAGAGAGGTGACCACAAGGCTTCAGAGCTTTTCAGAAAATTGGGTCAGATGACCAGGGCTGAGGGGGCTTATCAGGTTTCAGCAGAGAGTGCCAAAATGCAAGAAAACAACGTCTCTACTATTGATGGAAAGGAGGCCAAGAAGATGAAGGCCATCTTGCAGGACAGTCAGAGTGTAAGGAATAGGACCAACCATTATAACTTAAGAGTAAAAACACCCTCTTCTATCTTTTCAAAGGGTCCTATGTGACAAGAAATTCTGTGGTCATTCCTAAATATGTTCTCCTAAAATAGACTATTGAGATGGCGATTAAGCTCAATGGCAGAGCAACTGTTTAGCATGTGTGTAGTCCTGGGTTTTATTTCTAACAAAAAAAAACAAGAGACACCACACACAAGACCCCTACCACCCCCACAAAAAATAAAGAGGTTAAAGAAAACTTGCAAGTAGGGGCTGGAGAGATGGCTCAGCATTTAAGAACACTTGCTAATCTTACAGACGACCCAGGTTTGATCCCCAGCACCCACATGGTGGCTCACAACTTTCTCTAATTCAAGTTCAGGTAATCTGACACCTTCTGGCCTCTGCAGGCACTAGCTAGGTACACATGTGGTACACATAGATGCATGCTGGCAAAATACACATAAGCAAACAAAAAAGATCTACGAGTAAATGTTTTCTTCCTTTTTTAGGACGGAAGGAAAGAAAAGGAATCTGGGAGCTGGCTAGATGTCTCAGCAGATAGTGTTTCCCATGAAAACCTAAGAAGGGGAAGAAGAAAGAAAAAAAAAAAAAAGAACCTGAATTCAGGTGCTGGAGAGAGTACAAGGTCAGAATCCAGTGCTGATCTTAAAGACCCAGGTTTGATTCCCAACACCCATGTTGGGAGTCTCAAACCAGCTATAGAGGATCAGATGTCTCTGCCTTCTAGGGGCTCCCATGCATATGCCACTGCCAACATAGACACAAAAGTAAAATTAAAAAAGAAAGGAACAACGTTACATGTGGTGGTGCACACTTTTAATCCCAGCACTGGGGAGGCAGAGACAAGCAGATCTTTGACTTCAAGGCCAGCCTGGTCTACAGAGTAAGTTCTAGGCCAGACAGAACTATATAGTGAGACCCTGTTTCAAAAAACAAACATTAAAGGAAAGAAAACCCCATTACTGAGGAGAATGAGATGGTGGATCCCTAGCTTACTAGACAGCCAGACTAGCAGTATTGGAGCTCTAGGTTTTATAGAGACATTGTCTCTAAAATAGGTAGGACAAAGCTAGAGAGACAGGCCATAGGTTAAGAGCACTGGCTGCTCTCCAAAGGCCAGGTAAGATTCCTAACACCTACATGGAGACTCACAAGCCTGTAACTCCAGTTGTAGAACGCCCAACTACTTGTGAACTATGTGGGTATCAGGCACTCAAATGGTGGCATAAATACATGTAGACAAAACATACACACAAAAAATAAAAATAAATTTTAAAAAAATGGTAGAGAGCAATTGAGAAAGACCACTTTATGTTTCTCTGGACCATACCCACAGACAAATTAAACTAAAAAAATAAAATTTAAAAGCAATCTGGACTCAGAACTCTGAGACAAACTTCAATGATAATGCTTCTATCTGGCTGACTTGGAAAAATCATCCTGCTCCTATTATAACATGGCCAGCAGGCTGACTCTAGCCTTGTTGTTCTGATTCTATAAATAAGGAATAAAAGTAATACTAGGCAATGGCCAGGGAACCATTTTTAAATGCAAGGGGCACAAACAGGCTGATTGAAACCTGATCTCTCAGCATCTGGTAACTGTGAATCCCTTAATCTATCAGCTCCTTATATCTCCTCTTGGCTTCCAAATAAATCTTATTCCACATTGTTACTTTACCTTTTATTTATTTATTTCCACCTTGCCTTGTTCCAGCAAGGATTTAACCCAGCTTATTCTATAGTTAGTCATAAGTAGATTCGTTTAAACTTAAGGAATAAGAAACTAGGGAGAGGCTGAGCCACTGGCCCACCCCAAGCATACACATAGCAGCTCCAAGTGAACAGGAGTGGCTGGCCTTGCCTGAACACCACCCAACAGCCACCAAGAGGCACTAGTTACCACAACCTAGCCTCTCAGAGCGCCACCTCCTCAGCTGCTGCGTCCTTTCTAACACTCAGTAGAGAAATGGTCTCATAGAGCGCTTTCCTCTGAAAGTAGGACTTGCCTTGCTGTGGAGTTGAGACTCCAAAATGACCTCACATTTTGCATGTTCATAGATTTATTTGAAAGGTCTTTTGCTCTTTATGGCTCTTGTCCTCTCATCTGTGAGATGAGAGCTATGTCCACCTTTATGTCCCACAGATGAATTAACTCATTCTGTAAAAGATCAACAAAAGCCAGTGGCCTCCCAGCTGATGGAAGTCCCATCCCTGTTTGGCCAGTCCACCCACTCCCCAGACTAGGTCAGCCCATCAAAAGGGATGAAGGATTCCTTGCACTGAGTTAGCAGGAAGCTAGTAGAAATCTCAGAAACTGGCAGAGGCCTGCCTGGTGCTGGCACCCTCACCTGAGTACATTCATTCAGACTAGGAGCTGGGGAGACCAAGTTACCTACAAAGACTGGAGTCAGAAGCCCCTATCTTTCCTCAGGGGAAGCTCATAGATAGGATTTGGGACTAACCTAAAGAAAGAAGCCCTGGTATAGGCAACACCATGCTGTTACAGTTGGCAAGCAGAAGTTGCTGGGGACAAATCTGGAGTTGTCTGGGGAGGGTGTTGTTGAGAGCCACGGGGTGGAGGAGGTCTTGCCATGGGCAGACAGGGTAACAAAATAGGAGGGTCTGGCTGGTTTGTAGGAAGAGGAATCCATAAGGGAAATGAGGGGACAGTACTGGAGGTTGGGTTTCCATAGGATAGGGAAGGTTTCCTGTGAGGAAGGAAATAAGACTGGGGTCTAGCCATAGGGAAGATGGCGTGGCTGCGGGTCTCCATGAACCCAGTGGGGGCTGACACCTCTACAAGGAAAACGTGCAAGGACAAGCGGTGCAAGACGAGGGGTGACGAGGTCCCCACGAGACAATACAGACTGTACAGAGAGTCGTATCCACGGAGAGGTCGGAGTTGGGCCATGGAGGCATATCACTAACGGGAGATTCAGTTGGCCCAGGGAGATTGGGAGTGGCCAAAACGAGGGCAGGAGGGTTTGGGTCCCCTGCTCAGGCCCAGCCTCACCGTCAGACAGGGCCTCACTGCATTCGAAGCTGATCTCGAACCGGAAGGGGCTGTGGAAAGGGCTCGGGTTCTCCAGAACAGCCACATTCAGCACCGACACCTTGGCCATCACCTCGCCCGGGAGCCGCAGCTGCTGTGGAGCCTTCTTCGGTGACTTGCGACAGAGAAGGAGGGGGACGGCAAGACAGAAACCTCGCCGCGACTCCCAACTCTCCTCTCTGAAGCGCTTCTCCCGTAGGCGCGCTCCCTTCAAATAGTCGGCTCCGCCCTCCAGCCAATCGCCACTAAGGATCTATGACGGCGCGAGCCGTCATCCAATCCTGAGGCGCTTTCCGGCGCGCGCCTGGACCCTCAGACCAATCAGAGAAGCTCCCTCTTCATGGTCCACAGGAGGCGGAACGATAATCTCTTAGCTTCGTAAAGGTCTCTCGGGAACCAATCCCTAGAGTCTCCGACTGGAATAGCTTGCTCCGGGGTGGGCGGAGTTAGAGCGCGGAACTTCTCTTGTCCAATCCCAAGGGTTACCGCACCAGCATGACCCTCCCCTCGTTCCGCTTTTCCGGTAGACGCACCTCACAGAGAGCAGCGCCTCCAACGGCCGAACGGTGGCGCGCGACTCTCACTAAAACGCGCAGAGAGGACCGTACTTGCACTCCCAGTGATTGACTACCGATCGAGGGCGGGGCTTAAGCGGTTTCTGAGATGTGATTGGCTAATGTTATGGTGGGCGTGAGGAAAGCTGGGCTGCAGAGTTGTGAAAATCGCAGGCTCTCACAGCGAAAAAACATTAAGGAGGAAAGAGTGGCATAGGCGGCTGTCAGCAGGTGAGCGTTTCCGGGGACTACCCTGAGGGGTTCCTGCCTTTGTAAAACAGCGTAGACCGTTTGGATCACCCCTGAGGCAAGATGGCACAGCGATGAGGAAGGATACGGGATCGAGTTTCTGTCCAAAAGGAGTTCTACTTCGTGGACAGACCAGGCTTTGAATCCTGCCTGTACACTCCATTTTTCTACCTGTTGAAAATGTCACTGTCTTGGCCGGGCTTGGTGGCACAGGCCTTTTATCCCAGTACACAGTAGGCAGAGGCAGGAGGGCCTATGAGTTCGAGGCCAGCCTGGTCTGCAGAGCGAGTTCAAGGACAGCCCGGGCTACACAGAGAAACCCTATCTCAGAAAAACAAAACAGTTAACTGCCACTGTTTAATGATGATATAATGCAACCGAAACATCTTTTTTCCTTACTTTCTGGTTCTCTATACCCTGTCATAGTTTCTTACACAACCTTTTACCAATCACATCTTTTAAAGGTTAAAACAAAATGAAGAGGTAGATACATGCCATTAATCGCAGGACTTAGAGGTAGGCAGACTTCTCTGGGCCAGCTTGGTCTACACAGCGTGTTTGGGGGAAGTAAATAAAGTAGTTTCCACACTTGACCAACGCAAAAAGGCCAAGAAGCAATGAATATGATTTTCAATAGTATACTTAACTCAATAGAACAAAAATAATTTCAAACATGACCATTGTAAAAACACTAATGAGCCGGGCAGTGGTGGCGCACGCCTTTAATCCCAGCACTCAGGAGGCAGAAGCAGGCGGATTTCTGAGTTCGAGGCCAGCCTGGTCTACAGAGTGTGTTCCAGGACAGCCAGGGCTACACAGAGAAACCCTGTTTCAAAAAACCAAAACCAACCAACCAAACAAACAAAAAAACCCACTAATGAGCTATCCTGCATCCTTTTACTCAGTGAGAAGTCTTTGGGAGCCTGTATGTGTTTCACATTTCAAACACATCTGTAACCTAGCATAGGACTGTCCATTTTTTGAAAGAGGTATCTGACCTTTTATATTTCACAAAATTTATAGTCGAAAATGTAAGCCAGTAATTTCAGCACTTGGAAGGCAGGTTAGGAGTTCAAGGCCATCTAGAGAGGTGGCTCAGTGCTTTAAGAGAGTATACTACTTTTGCAGAGGACCTGAGTTTGATTCCCAACCCTCTCTAGCTTCAAGGGCTCTGGTCTCTGTGAGCATCTGCATTCATGTGTTTATATATATTATATATATATTATATTCTTATTATATATATTTACATATTTTTATTATTTAAGGACTTTTGGAAGGCTGGAGCAATTATTCAGCAATAAAGAACACTTACTGCACCTGATGGTGGTGGCACGTACTTTTAACTCCAGCACTCATGAGACAAAGGCAGGTAGGCTGATCTCTGTGAGTTTGAGACCAGCCTGGTCTACAGACTGAGTTCCAGGACAACCAGACTACATAGAGAAACCCTGTCTTGTAAAACATCAACAACAACAACAACAACAACAACAACAAAACCCAAAACTTAAACAAAACAACAAACACAATACCAACAAAAAACAATAAAACAAAACCCAAAACAAACAAACAAAAAGTCACATACAGCTCTTGCAGAGGACCCAAGTTCGGTTCCCAGCATACACATGGCATGGCAGCTCACAAGTGTCCATAGATTCAGTTCCAGGGGATCCAAAACCCTCTTCTGACCACTGAATACACTAGGCAGCCATGTGTTGTGCATACATATAGCCAAGCAAAACACTCAATAGTACATAAAAATAAACGAATATTTAGAAAGACAGCTGGGTGTAGTGGCACTCTCCTTTAATCTCAGCATTCAAGAGGCTGAAGCAGAAGGATCTCTGTGGGTTTGAGGAACTCCTGACATAGTGGGTTCTAAGGACAACCAGCTCTACACAGCCCTACCACAAAAGAACAAAAAAGGAAAAGGAAAGTATGGGTTCATGTACTTCAATCCCAACTGTTTCCAGCTATGGTGGTTCCAGTGCGAACGGCCTCCATAGGTGTGTACGTTTGAACGCCTGGCCCCCAGGTGGTGCAACTGTTTACAAAGGCTTAGGGCGTACGGACTTTTGGAGGGGGTGTGTCATTGAGAACAGGCTTTCTGAGGTCTCAGAAGACCAGCAGGATTCCCTCTGTATTCTCTGCCTCCTGCTTGTGACTCAAGATGTGAGCTCTCAGCGGTTCCTGCCACCATGCTTATGTTCCCACCACCATGGACTCTAAGCCAAGTTAAACTTTCTTATATTAACTGCCTTTGTTGTGTTTCCCAGCAACAGAAACGTTAACTAAACAACTATATACTTAAAAGCCAGCCTGTCGGCCAGTTGGTCTGTCCGTTGATGATGGTGTATACCTTTGTTCCCAGCACTCAGGAGGCATATGCAAGTGGATCTCTGAAGCCAGCCTGGTCTACAGAGCAAGTTCCAGGGCAGTTCCAAGGCTACACAGAGGAAGCCTGTCTGGGAAAAGGGGGGTTAGCCCCAGAACTGAGATGAAGTAGTTAGGTCTTAGCACCTGAGAGGGTAAAGATTGGATTGTACACAAATTTGCGGCCAGCCTGGGCTATACAGCAATGCATTGTCTCAGAAAAGATCAATTAATGATGAAGTTGCCACGTATGTCCTAGCCATAAGCCAAGTTTGTTCCTGCCTTTGCACTGTGGACTTCTTTATCTGTCCACCATGCTCTCCGTACCCCAGCAAAGCTTATCAGCCACAGTGGTCTGATGCTTAGAAAGAAGTCTTGTTTGTTTCCTTCTCAGTACAGCTAGCTGAATGATCTTCAGCTATAAACCAGACCATGTTGTTATTCTGCTTAACACCCTCAGAGGCTTATCCTGCTTAGAAGGAAACCTAAGATCTTTACTATGGTTCAAGAGGCCCTTCATGGTGGCCCTGGCTAACCTCACCAGCCTCATCTTTCAGTCTCCTGTCACTACTCAAAACCTTGCTGGTTTTATTTCTTCTCTTTCAACACACCAGCCTGATTTCCTGCTTTGTGGCTTTGCTCTTTCTCTTCCCTTTGCATAGAATGTATCTTCTGCTGCCTCATCCCTAGGATCAGGAATCAGCTCAAATGCCCTCAGAAGGTTCCTCAGACCACCTTATCTAATATGGTCCTCCTTAGACTCTGGATCTGCTGCTCGATAGTCAGCCTAATAGGCTACTTACATTCTCGTTATGCCTTAGTTTTCTCATATTTACTGCACTTATTGGTTACTTTAAAAACATATGTATGAGTGTTTTTCCTACATATATGTCTGTGTAGCAGGGTTGGTACACAAAGAGGCCAAAAGAACATGTCCGATCTCTTGGAAATGGGAGTTTCAGGTGACTGTGAGCTGTCTTGAGTGCTGAGAATTGAACCTGGGTCCTTTGCAAGAGCAGCAGCAAGTGTTCTTATACACCAAGCCATCTTTCCATCCCGTTTTTCAATTTATGTGCTCGAACACAGAAATCAGAGGACAAACTGTAGAAATTGGTTCTCAGGGATCCAGCTCAGGCCATCAGGCAGGTGCCATTATCCACTGAGCCATCGCAGCGGGGTGTGTGTGTGTGTGTGATGGGTACTTTACCTGTATATATGCCTATATATCACTTTGTGTGTCTGGTGCCTACAGAGGACAGACGAGGGCACTGGATCCTCTGGAAATGGAGCTACAAACAGTTGTGAGCTGCCATATGGATGCTAAAAACTGAACCTCTGCAAGAGCGACATGCTTGTACCCACTGAGCCATCTCTCCAGCCCTGCCAGCCTGTTTCTTTGACACAAGATTTCACTTTGTAGCAGGCTATCACATCTCAGGATCCTCAGCACCTCCTAGCTATGGGGGATGCAATTCTGGTCCTTTGGTTTGCTAGGCAAGCGCTCTGCGCGGAGCTACAGCCTCAGAGCCTTATGTTAGTTTTGAACTGGGCTTTGTCTTATTATCTATTTTATTTCTGATTGAAAACAGAAATCTCATCTGGCTCCCATCTCACTATTGTGGCTCAAGACCTTAACATGGGACCTGACACTCAGGTAAAGCCCTGTCAGATTTTAAAAAAGGGATGAGTTCATATATAGTCTTAGAGTAGCACTTGAAATATGGACAGACCAAGAAAGCTAAGTTGTTGGTAAGACCTAGAAATGAACAGCCTTTTTTTTTTTTAATTTTTTTAAAATTTTTTAATTTTTTTTTAATTTTATTTTTTATGAACAGCCTTTTGACAGGGTTTTATTTATTTTGTTTTTTCAAGATAGGGTTTCTCTATGTAGCACTGGAACTCTCTCTGTAGACCAGGCTGGCCTCGAACTAGGAGATCAGCCTACCTCTGCCTCCTGAATGCTGGGTTTAAAGGTGTGCTTCACCACTACCCGGCTAGATTTTTGTTTTAAATTCTGTGCATCTCAGGTGTGCATATTTGCGCTTCAGTACAAGTGTCCTTAGAGGCTCAGGAGTGGTCAGATTTTTTAGCTATTAATATTATTAATTTTTTGTTTTGTTTTGGTTTTATTTTTATTTTGTTTGTTTGTTTGTTTTAAAGATTTATTTATTTTATGTATGTAAGAACACTGTCGCTGTCTTCAGACACAGCAGAAGAGGGCATCGGATCCCGTTACAGATGGTTGTGAGCCACCATGTGGTTGCTGGGAATTGAATTCAGGACCTCTGGAAGAGCAGTCAGTGCTCTTAACCACTGAGCCATCTCTCCGGCCCTATTTTTGGTTTTTAAGACAAGGCCTCTCTACATAGCCCTGGCTTTCCTGGAAAGCTCACCGTGTATACCAGACTGGCCTGGAACTCCCAGAGATTCTCCTGCTTCTGCCCTGGAGATCTGGGATTAAAGGCATTAGCTAACAACCCTGGCAGATTATCTTATTTTATATGTTTAAATGTTTTACCTATATGTATGTGTGTACACATGTACTTGCCTGGTACCCACAGAGGTCAGAAGAGGGCATCAGATCCTCTGGAACTAGAGTTATGGATAGTTATGAGCTTTCATGTCAGTTCTGGGAACTGAGCCCACATCCTCTGCAAGAACAGCAAGTGCTCTTAAATGCTGAGCCATTTCTCCAGGCTTTCACTACTTTTTAAAAAATAATTTCAAGCCAGACATGGTGGTGCAAACCTCTAGTTCCAGTACTCGTGAAGCTGATGGATCTCTGTGAGTTCAGGCCAGCCTGGTCTACTTAATTACTTCTAAGCCTACCAGGACTACATAGTGAAACCCTATCTAAAAGGGGGTTTTGGGGAAGGATTGTACTAATTAGTATGCTTTTAATTTTCCAGTTTTAATTTCTAATACAGTACATGTTAATATAGTCCTCACAAACAGTAGCACTTGATGACTAGGTAGGGCTTCTTTGGCAGGAGCTCCCTTGCCTCCCAGATGCTAGGATTAAAGGCATGTGCATTACGTCTGGCTGTCTGAGTAACTGGAGACTCGTAGACAATCTGTCCCTCCCCTGGAAGTTTCTAATGTTGCCTTTGTTGTGCAACAGGTCACTTTCTATCAAGTTTTCTTAAATCTCTGCCTGTACCACATCGTCTTAAATATCACCACAGTATAAACCGCCCTATTCAGGTCACTTTCTTACCTTGGTCTGTCTTTAACTGTGTTAGTCTTATGCCTTTTTTCTTCTATAACACAAATACCTTTTTTCTGTTGCAAAAGTAAAATATGTTTAATGCAAAAACAAACATGTTTCAAGAAAGTAAAAATTAGCCACTACACACAGACCGTTAATATTTTGGTGTAAGGTTTTATATTCTCCTGCCATATGTACAAAGAGAAGAACATAGTTTATTCAGAACTGACCAGGGAGAACATCTCAAGAGATTAGATTTCAAATGGTTTTGTTAGCATGGTCTGGCTAGTCTAACAGTGGCTGTCTCCTGATGGAAAATCCCATAATCCAATAGTTGTTTGGTCCATGAGGCTGGATGTCTCAAATGGTCTTCAGTGTACACTGGAATCCTGAAGACGTAGGCTCTAATACCAGTGAAGGAATGAATTTACCAGTGATAGTGAATATTGGCAGGCAAAGAGCAAGAGCTTCCTTCTTCCATATCCTTTATCTAGGTTTCCACCAGATTTAAGATGGCCTTTCCACTTCAGATGATCCCATCAAGAAAAATCCCTCGCAAGTGTACCCAGCAGTGTGGATTTTATTTCATTCCAGATGCAATCAAGTTGACAACCAAGATTAGCTATCACAAGCCCACTCCTTGTCAACTGGACAGAATCGTACCTCCTTATGTCAAGCTTAATTTCAAAATGAAAACAATAACTGGGTCATAATTATACCTAACATGATATAGCTATCCTATGTACAACCACAAATGCATTATATATTTTAGAATAGGTAGCTTGTCCCTTGAGGGACAGTCTTTTAATATTTTAAAACTTAAATATGATAACTGATATTATCTCAATTGATGTTATATTACATGATAAAGAAACCAAGGAAAGAAGACATAAATATCTATACAAACACGTTCTTAGCAAAATAGTGAGTAGTAGTCCATGTGTCAAGCTAATATATAACCTCCATCTGTGCCACCATGGCCACTTTATTCATGGGTCCATTGGGCAATGACAGGGACAGCTGAGGAAAGAGACTGACTGTCCACAGAACGGGACAGTCTACTTGATTATTGAACTCTTCTGATGAAGTCACCTTTTGATGAGCATTTACATGGACACAGTGTCTTCACACCCTTCACCCATTTGGAGACATCTACCCACAGACTTCTTCCCCAGAAGTCTTTCTCATCAATTTTCCAATTATGTTCTTTCCAAGTTCCTAACCATCCAGCCAATCCAATGGCTATAGGCCCCTAATAAGTGAACAGTTACACATCTGGCCATATATTTCTTTCCAAACAAAATTTATGACCATGTGTACTGCCCAAAGCTCTGTCTATTTTGAAGATTTCCTTTCACCAGTGTCTTTCAGGGTTATCTCAGAAAGGGGTTGTGATGCTGATGCTATCCACTTCTGGGTAATGCCTCCATAATATTCAGAACTATCAGTAAACTAGGCCCTAGTCTTCTCTCCTCAGTCAACTGATCAGATCATAGAGTATACCTTGTGTGACTGTGGGAGAATGTTCAGGACCAGACAGCATTGTAAAGGGAGTAGAGACCACAGGCATTTGGGAAACAGATTCATATAACTTGCTTGTGTCTTCAGGACTTGCTCAGTCCCAAGCAAGTTTAGGCCATTTCCATTTGACAATGAATTACTGCTGTGCATGTCCTACTTCATGGCTTGGTGAGTCAGATAATACCCAGCTCATAATGGGCAGCTCAGGTCTCATGGTAATTTGGTGGCCTGTTGTCAAATGTTCAGTTTTCATTATGGCCCAACAGCAGACCAAGAGCTGTCTCTCAAAGGCAAAATAGTCTGCCGATGATGGTAGATCCATGTTCCAAAATCCTAAAGGTCTCTGTGATTTTCCTATGGAGGTCTGTTAGAGGCTCCAAACAGCATCCCTGTTTGCCACTAGCACCTCAACTACCATTGAGTCTGTTGGGTCATATGGTCCAAGTAGTAGAGCAGTCTGCATAGCCGCCTGAGCCTGTTGAAGAGCCTTCTTCTATTCCAGGCACTACTCAAAGCTAGCAGCTTTCAGAGTCACTTTGTATATGGACTGGAATCCAAATAAGTGCCCAATAAGTGGGGGGCTAGGTGCAATAATTTATCCTTCACTTTAGAAGGAGTATCTCGTCATTCCTCATACCACTGGACTCCTAAGAATTTCACTGAGATAAAAGTGCCTTGTATTTTGGTTGGTTTAATTTCCCATCCTCTGATATGCATGTTTTATCAACACATCCAAAGTGGTGTTACCTCCTGTTCACTTGGTCCAATCAGCGTAATGTCAGTATAATGCAGGACTGTGATATTTCATGGAAGAGACTGATGATCAAGATCCCTTCTAACTAAGTTAGGATACAGGGCTGGAGGTATATATCCTTGAGGTAAAGCTGTAAAGGTATACTCCGGCCTTGGCAACTGAAAGCACATTTTCTTAGTCCTTATGGACAGGTTCTGAGAAAATGACACTTGCTAAATCAATAGCTGTATACCATGAACCAGGAAATGTGTTAATCAGCTCAGGTAAGGACACCACATTTGGTACAACAGCTACAATAAGAATCACTGCTTGATTAAAATTTTATAGTCAACTGTCACTCTCCACAATCCATTTGTCTTAGATTGTGTTTTATTGCTGTGAAGAGCTACTATGACCAGGGCAACTCTTAGAAACATTTAATTGGAGCTGGCTTACAGGTTCAGAGGTTCAGTCCATTATCATCATGGTGGGAAGCATGGCAGTGTGCAGATAGACTCGGTCCTGAAGGAGCCTAGAGTTCTACATCTTGATCTGAAGGACACCAGGAGGAGACTACCATCTTCCACAGGCAGCCAGGAGGAGGCTCTCTTCCACACTAGGCTGACTTTGAGCACTAGGAGACCTCAAAGCTCACCTACACAGTGACACACTTCCTCCAACAAGGCTATACCTCCTAACAGTGCCACTTTCCTTGGGCCAAGCGTAGTCAAGCCAGCACAGCATCTGTCCTCTGCACTGGCCCAGATAGGAGAGTTAAAGATGCGGTGGGAACCATCATCCCTGCATTTTTCAAGTCCTTGATTGTAGCACTGATTTCCGCAGTTCCTCCTGGGATTCGGTACGGTTTTGACTTCACTGTTTTCTAGTAGAGGTGACTCCAAGGGCTTCCATTTGGTCACTTTAACCATACAGTCTTCACTGCACTGGTCAGAGAATCAATGTGTAAATTCTGCCAACTCTAAGTATATCCCAGTTATACATTCTGGAGCTGAGGAAATGACTACAAGATGATTTCAAGGACCCACTAGACATACTGTGAGTCAGATCAGCCAGAATTCCACTAATCACCTGACCTCCATAAGCCCCCACTTTCACTCAAGGGCCACAATGCTTCTTGAGGTCTCACTGAAATAGCATACACGATGCCCCAGAAAGTCTGATTGCTTCCTTTCCCCCTTCGTACAAAGCTGTAGGTCCTTCTGAGAACAGACTGGAAAAGGGCTAATAGTAAAGCTTATAGGTACTTTTAAAAGGAGAACCTGGCCTTTTTAAGGGTTCTGAGTCTACAGACTGGCTCAAGTCTGGAAGTTGGTTAACGGGCCTAGATTCCTTGTCACCGTCCAATGGAGCTTTCTATGTTTTTTCTTTAAAAAAAAATTTGTTTGTTTTATGTATATGAGTACACTGTCACTGTCTTCAGACACATCAGAAGAGGGCATCCAATCCCATTACAAATGGTTGTGAGCCACCATGTGGTTGCTGGGAATTGAACTCAGGACCTCTGGAAGAGCAGTCAGTGCTCTTAACTGCTGAGCCATCTCTCCAGCCCGCCTTTCTATGTTTTGTTTGAGAATTTTCTGAGCAGCAGCGCTAAGGTCTGTAACAGAAAGAAAAGGTAACAACAAATCTCTTCTACTGTGCTGGTGCCCCCTCACCATTTTGAGTCTTATAGGATTAGTGAAGGGCATGTTTCCTGGACCTTCCCGTTGTTGAGGATTAGGTTTTATACTGTGTACCCACTTTTGTTTGGTTTTCAAGACAACATTTCTCTGTGTAGCCCTGGTTGCCCTGGAACTCTCTCTGTAGACCACCTGCTCTGCTTCCTGAATGCTGGAATTAAAGGTGTGCACCACCACTGATTGGCCACACCATTTATTTATTTGTTTGTTAATAAATGTGCGAGCTTCCATATTAAACCAAGACTGTCCACTTAGTGGGCCCATGTCAGTAAACTCAGCCTGATCCAGTTCTATGTTCCTTCACTGTCATCCCTTACTCCCCCCTCCCATTGGTTTTTCAAGATGAGGCTTCTCTGTTGTAGCTTTGGCTGTCTTGGAACTCAATCTGTAGACCAGGCTAGCCTTAAACTCACAGAGATCCACCTGCCATTGCCTCCCAAGGGCTGGGTGAAAGGCATTTGCCACCATTGCCCAAACGCATCCCACACCCTTAATATCCATTCCCACACATATTCCCCAGACTTCTGCTTGAATGAATTAGCAAACTAAGCTCTTTAAGGGTGTGGTATGTCTCCTTGTGGACTATCCTTTCAATCTCCCCTCTAGGAGCCTTAAGTCTAGAGGTAACTACTGGTGGGCCCTGAGGGATATCCCTATTGGCTTGCCTGGCATCTCCTAAAGGAAAAGCCATTGCTAGTTTGGTAGATAAGAATCAATTTCCTTAGGGGAAGGCTGACAAGCCAGTACTTCTGGTGGTTGGGATGTATCTTCTAACAGTGGAGAGACCTTCTCCTCAGGAAAGGTAAACTCTTGAGAATCTGAAGAATTCTCAGCTTCAATAGGGCCCTCTCATATATCCCCATCCCTCGATTCAGGATTCCATTCCTCACCAATTAATGTCCTTTAACTGCTGACAGTTGTGAACTGCTATGCTGGGAACTGAGCCTGGGTCCTCTGGAAGAACAGCAAATGCTCTTAACTGCTGACCCATCTTTCCAGCCCATGAAATTCAGCTAAGCTTATAATAAGGGCTGGAGTTTGATTTTCCATAACTTGAGCTTTGTGGCTTTGACACTTTGAGACTTTTAGGCTGTTTGTGCCCATAGGTTTTATTGATGAGTTCATTGTTGCTCTTCATCACCCTATTCTCTGATGCTAGAAGCTGGTTAATTTTATCATGGAGCTCACTATTTTCCTTTGTTATTTTATCCAAAGATGCTTGGAATGACCAACTAGCATAATTCTTTTCCCACAAATTGTCAAAAATTTTATACAGTCACTAAATTCATTGCTTCTTACAGTAGTGAATCAGTATGATCAAATTTTTGTAAAATGGTTTGCACTATGGATTTTTACTGTTCTCTAAGTTTCTAGGAGAGGCTTCATTAACTAGGTGTCAGGAAATTGGAAAGTGTATTCCCAATTAAAAAATTCATCCTTGGGGGCTGGAGAGATGGCTCAGCGGTCAGAGGTCCAGAGTTCAATTCCCAGCAACCACACGGTGGTTCACAACCATCTGTAATGAGAGCTGATGCCCTCTTCTGGTGTGTCTGAAGACAGCTACAGCAAGTGGGGCCAGAGCGAGCAGGGCAGGGGAGAGAGAAGAAAAAGTGTCTAAAGACAACTACAGTGTACTTACATATAATAAGTAAATAAACATTTTTAAAAACTCATCCTTATACTCTGTTGCTCTAGAACCACTCCTGGTACCAAAATATGTATTAGGGTTCTCTAGAGAAGTGGAACTAATAGATTAAATATGAATATATACTTATGTATATGGGGATAAATATATATATATAGTGTGTGTGTGTGTGTGTGTGTGTGTGTGTGTGTGATTTATCAGCTTGCAGGCTGTCTGTTGTCTGGCTAGTCCAACAATGGCCGTTTCCTAATGGACAAGAACCCATTAGTTGTTCAGTCTACAAGGCTGGCTTGTCTCAAATGGTCTTCAGAATACACTGGAAGCCTGAAGAAGTTGGCACTAATACCAGTGAAGGAATGAATATGAATTTGCCAATGATAGTGAGGATGGTCAAAGAGCAAGAGCTCTCTTCCATATCCTTTATATAGGCTGCCACCAGGATTAAAATAGGTCTTCCCACTTCAGATGATCCAGTCAATGTACCCAGTAGCTTGGATTTTAGTTTATTCTAGATGTAGTCAAGTTGACAACCAAGAATAGCCATGACAGTCCTCATTCCGAATTAGAATCTAGACAAGCAGCTGGAATCTGTGTCACACTTCCATGCTTGGTTGTAGCTATGTGTCTAGGCTAAGAAGGGCATGTGACCAGTGGGCGGGCCAGAGACGTGTGTGTGTGTGTGTGTGTGTGTGTGTGTGTCTAGGTATGCATCTCCATCTGTAAAGTGGGGTTACAACTGTAGCTGTGCACTCTGCATTATGGGTGCAGATCAGAGGAAGCTGCCCAAGAAACAGCCAGACCAGGAGTATAAAAGAACTCCACACACAAGCGAACATCAGTCCCTGGTGTCTGCTGAGGGTTCTAAAACTGCTTTAGGTTTTATATCTGAGTGTTTTGCTTGTATGTAAGTTACGTGGACCACATGTATGCCTGTGGAGGTCAGAAGGTTCAGATCCCTTAGAACTGGAGTCACAGGGGAACGGAAGTTGGGACTTGTACAAGACCAAGTGTTCCTTACTGCAGAACCCGTGTTTCACTGTGGAGCCCAGGCTGACCTTGACTGATAATCTTCTTGCCTCAGCTTTCCACATGCTGAAATTATAGGCCTGTAATACCATGCTCATCCAACTTCAGGATATTCAAGCGTACATTCCTGGGACGGAGGGAAATATACCATGCAATTTTTTGTCCAACAATTGAATCACACCACTCTTTATCATTTCAAGAAATCTTAATTTCTTTATTGTTTGACTTTTTTGACTCAACATTTTTTTTTAAAACTTTTTGTTTTTTTCTGAAACTTTCTTATGAGCCTTTTGTTTTATTCTCGTTAAATGCACTCGACCCAAAATTGGTTTGGCATATCGAAAAGGAGACCAAGGAGGGTAGGGAGTAGGGTGTGGGAGCAGGGAGGCGGCCCAAATGGACTAAGAAATTGAGAATGAGAGGAACACAGAGACAGCAAAAAAGGACACAAAGAAATAAGTTGGATAGCTAGGAAAACCCAAAAGAAAAAAAAAATCTAGAGAAAAAGAATGAGCAAGATTTAGGAGCAAATGAATTCAGGAGCCCAAGGGAGGGAGGAGCCCAAGACCCTTCTCTGTACCGTCCCCGCTGGGGTGGGGGCGTCAAGGCACCAGGTCTGGTTAGGGTAGGGGACACCTGGGCTCTCTGGGTGGCTTTACGCTGGATTGTAGTGGATCCAGCCCCACTTGGGGACCTGCCATGTAGCTGAGGCCTGGGAGTGAGTTCCTCCCTGTGCTAGTGATTCCAGCTAAGCAGGAGCCATGGGCCTACTGTACTACATCCTACCCTCCAAAGCCCAAGTTGGAGAAGGGCTGTTCAGGGAAAAAGGGCACAGGACTCCTACGCCTGCCAGCCCCTCCCCCCGGAGCTCTTCACCCCACATCTGTTTCCAGCTTTATTGGTGTCTGATGGCCTCAGGCCTGGGCTGAGTCAAGGCCTTTGGCTCCTAGGCCAGCCACTCCATACAGCCACAGCAGGTCCACATCCAGTGAAGTTAGGCAAGGGCTATGAGCTATTTCATGCTCTTCATACCTGCCTGGCAAGACTGTCCCCATCCTGTCTCCTCTTCCCTATCTAGACTTCACCCTTGGTCTTCTGGCAAGACAGGCTAAGACATTACCAGAAAAAACCAGAGATGGAATAAACCCTGCCTTTTCACATCTGTTCACACCCTCCGTGGGGCAAACCATTATCTTTGGTCTGGCCCCTTTCCCTCTCATTGATTGGGGACAAGCCAGTCCCAGCTCCTTAGAAGGGAGAGGGCTTTCTAGCAGCAAAAAGGGTCCTTCCAGTCACCCACCCACCTCCTCCTCAGCTCCTTCCTAGAGTCCCTCCCCCATAACCCAAAGAAGCTCATGGCAGCAGCAAGCCGAGACCCGAGGATGCTTGAAAACTCATGGCACTTGTGAGGAAGGAGGCAGGGAAGAGACAGGATGAAGTCAGCAGAGATGCACTGCCACCTCCGGAAGATGGCAGCAGGATTATGCTACCCCCCAAAAAACTGGGGGGAGGGCAGGCCAGGCTGGGGTCAGGGTAAAGAAAAGCGACCTCTCATCTTTGTCCCCACCCCTGAAATGACATCACAACTGCCATCCCACCCTCAGCCCAGGATCCACTCTCTGACCTCCACTCTTCTTTCCCTTGCCCTTCTCAGGATGGGACACCAGCCTCCTCCTGCCTGCCATGAGTCCTGAAGTGATATACAAGAAGCAGGAACTCAAAGGGGTAGTGCAGCCATCTTGGCAAAAGCATCTTTGGGTGTGAAGATGTCTCCTGGCCAGTGGGGCAGGGGAGACAGGCCTCTGGCCCTGGGGCAGGCAGTGAGGTACACGGCCCCAGGAGGGCTGACTGATGCAGGGAGGACGGTGCTGGGAAGGACAGGTTCTTTGTTTCGCTGTTGCTTCTAGGTTTGTCTCTGGAGTGTAAAAAGCTGCTCTGGCGGCTGCCCACCCCGGCTGGGATGTACACATACAGGAAGTCCTGGCTGCCAGGGCTGGCCGCTGCTCTGTTCCGGAGAAAGTCCGGGCTGGCCTGGGCTGCAGGTGCCCGGTGGCTTCAAGTGATGAGATTTTCTTACTTTTTTTTTTGTCTTTTTTTTTTTTTTCTTTTCCATTTTGTTGAAATATTTACAGCATTAGAGGAGGAAGGGAGGGGGGTAAGAGGACCCCCTAGGGAAAGATCCGAACCCAGGACCCACTCCTCAGGGAGCCCCAGACCCCAAATCTGCTCCCCAGATAGCCCAGCCCACAGGACTGGGAACTGCCCAAATATGGCCACTCCAGTGGGTCAGGGGCCCTGCGGGGAGTTGTGCTTCATCAGGAGTCACCCCAAGGGAGGGGGTCATTGGGTGCACTCTGGGGGTTGAGGGGCAGGCTTGCTTGGGAGACAGGGACCAATAGCAAGGGAGAAAGGAGCTTCAGAGAAAGTTCCACCATTAACCACCAGCCCCCACAGCCCCAACCCCTGGGCCTTCTTGCGGTGTAAGGCCCAGTCTCCAGGAAGCAAGGAACTGTAGCAGGAAGGATCCTGTCCATCTGTCCACTGCCCCACTGTTCCTTTCTGGTGGACGGAAAAGAGCGAGCAGCAGATAGGATGGATCCTGCAAGGCCTTGGCCACCTCAAAGCGGCAACCCCTATAGACCTAGGGACGCCTTACCCCTTGCTTCTCCCTCCATAGGCAGGGAGCTTCAGAAGTTGGTCACACCTACCAGCTTCTCTCTCACTCCCAGGGCCCTGGGGGCTTCTCCTCAATGTACTCCCCTAGAGAGGCTAGGGCTTGTGGCTGGTGGAAACCCTGTCTACTAACCCTGGCACCTGGGGCCCAGGTCATAGTCCCCAAGGGAACTGTGGGGCCCACAGGCAGAGGGGCACCTGGAGAGAGTGGCCCACCAGCCACTGCCTCCGTCAGTCTCTGCTCTCACCAGAGCCCCTCCTGGATTCCCTCCCTGGCCAGGCCTCTGGCCTCTGGTCCATGAGGCCCATCAGAGACTAGTGACCAACTGCATTTGCCCGTCCCCATCGGGCCCTGGCCCCTCAAGGCTGGGGGCTGCCAAGTAGCCCTCATGGCTGGGCCGCCGCACCTGGTAGTAGCCCTGTAGGGGATTCCGAGCCACCAGGGCCGGTGGGCGAGAGGTGTAGTAGATTTCTGGGGGCCCAGGGGGAGGAGGTGGGGGCGGGGGCAGGGCCTCATTAGGCCCTTCGGGGCTGCTGTCCGGGTAGGAGGGCGAGTCCCGCAGGTTGGCCCCGCTGGCATAGAGGGAGTCCCGGCCGGGAGGGGAGGAGAGGGGCCGGCTGGTGGCCCCATCCTCTGCCGTACAGCTCTCCGACTCATCCAGATCACTCTGGTACAGCACCGACTGGGCCCGGGGCAGCAGCAGTGGCTCCTCCAGGGCCTTGTAGAGAAGTTCAATCTCTGCCCGGTCAGCACCCCCCGGCCCACCGGCCTCGTCCTCACTGACCCCCGGCACCGGTGGCACAGGAGGCTCTGGTGGAGGCCCTTTGGCGCCCCCACTGGCCCCCCGTAGGTTGTTGTGCACCAGCTCTGAGATGATCATCTTCTCAAAGGCTGCAGCATCTGCCAGGTTCCGGCCTCGGGGTGGCTCAGGACCCCCATCCCCTGGAGGGAAATCACCACTTCGCAAGGAGTAGCTGTTGTTGAAGTTGCCGTTAAGGGGCAGGGTGTCCATGCCACAGGCTTCCCGGCCTCCCAAGGGGTGCTCTGCAGGGCAGACAGAGGGAGCAATAAGATGGGCCTGCTTGGCTAGGTAGGCAAAGGAGCTGAGGGGTCTCTTCCTCAGCTGCAGTGGGGTCTGCAGTAGGCTGATGAGGGTGTGCATTAGCAGGGTCTCTGCGTTTTTACTTAAGTTTCAGAAGTTCAGCAAGTGAAGCCGTGTATCCAGGTTCACTCCCTAGGCTTGATCCCCTCCCTTTCCTTCTCTATCTGAGGGTCCCATCTGGCCACCATGTCAGACCCTGTGGGGAGGTGCACTCCAAATGTACAGTCCATATGAGAGCCTATAGAAGGCTACTGCCTTGTTCCCATCCCCCTCTGGAAGTGCTTCCAGGAGACAGTGGTACTTACTGGGTTCCCTGTAGCTTCCTGTAGACGCCAGCCCACAAAAGAAGAGAAGACAAGAATGAGCTAAGCAGAGGCCCCTTAGAACCTGCCCTGGGGGCCTCCCAATCTGGAACTCTGTTCTTCCCTGGCATCCAGGCAGTCTATGTGTCCTCACCTGGGGAGTTGAAGACTGGGGGCGAGGAGGGATTGAAGCCCACGGACTCTGCAATGAGTGTATTGTAAGGGCTAGTGCCCCCACGGGGCTGTAGCACGGGGTTGGTCAGTAGGTGATTCCCCATGGTACCTGCCCAAGGGAGGGGTAAAAGGTTACAAGACAGCCCAGAGACCGGGGGCAGGGAGCTTCGGACAGAGGAAACAGCACCAGGGGGACCTCACCTCGGTTCAGGGTGGGGGTGCTGTTGATGTCACCTGCCATAAAGGAGGACTCTGTCTGCTTCCTCACGGTGTCATTCCACATCCTCCGGATTCGGCTCTGGGGACACAGCCCAAACATGAGGGGATCTCTAGGACTACTCTGCCCTCCAGGATCTTTCTGAGATTCTGGCAGAGCACTCCTGCCTCTTGGCCCCAGAGAGACCTGGTGGATATGCCTTCCCTGCCCGGGTACCTGGGTCCCTGTGTAGTATCGGGTGTTACTTCGCATGGCTGAGGTCTTAAGGGAGCCGTGAGTGCCCCCAGGTGGGGAGCGGATGCAGCAGTAGGAGTGACGCAGGCACTTGCTGTACTCCTTGTGCACCTGCGTGAGAGGGGACAGTCAGCTGGCAGTGTCACCCTCAGAACAGGCTACCTACACTGATCTCTTATCTTAGTGATTTGACAGGTCACAGAAACTTTGGCCCATCTTTTCTCCACCATCAACTCCCTTATTCATCTCTTCCTTTCCAATCTAACACATCTTTAAGGAACATGTACTGTATGCCAGACATGGGGAACATAATGCTCTCCTGATCCTCCTGCCCCGACCTCCCAGTGCTAGGATTCTAGGCATTCACCACTATGCTCAATCTGTGTGATTCTAGGGATGGAACCCAGACTTCATGTAAGCTCAGCAGACATTTTACCAACTCAGCTATATCCTCAGCCCGTGGGTGTTTTGTTTTTGTCACTGTCTTCAAAGAGGGCATCGGATCCCATTACAGATGGCTGTGAGCCACCATGTGGGAACGGAACTCAGGACCACTGGAGGGACAGTCCATGTTCTTTACCACTGAGCCATCTCTCCAGCCCTTGACTTTTTAAAAATTCTCCTTCATGTGTGGTCTTCTTGTTGTTGTCTTTCGAGACAGGTTTCTCTGTGTAGTCCTGGCTGTTCTAGAACTTGCTCTGTGGACCAGGCTGGCCTCAAATTCATAGAGATCTGACT
Organism: Rhynchomys soricoides; assembly: GCA_019843965.1. Taxonomy (NCBI): domain Eukaryota; kingdom Metazoa; phylum Chordata; class Mammalia; order Rodentia; family Muridae; genus Rhynchomys; species Rhynchomys soricoides. The sequence goes on from JADRCH010000041.1 coordinate 1,645,914, forward strand.
GCCTCTGCCTCTGCCCCTCGAATGCTAGGATTAAAGTGATGAGCTGCTGCCGCCACCCCTGCCGCCGCCGCCGCCGCCGCCACCACCACCACCACCACCACCACCACCACCAGGCTCCTCGTGTGTTTTTTAAGGAAAAAAAAAATGTTCTGAGTGTGGATATTATATTATATTATATATTATATTATATATTATATTATATGTGGTGTGCCTGCATGTGTGCATGTGCACCACTTGTGCAGTGCCCTTGAAGCCAGACGAGGGAGAACCACTCCCACTGCTAAGGTAGGAAGCTTATACTGTGTCCCCTCAGGAACACCCATAGAGAGATCTGCTCTGCCGCAACTCTTCTAGAATCATCTTTACTTCTGACTGAATACCCTCACCCTGCCTCTATTAAGACTCAAGACGGTCATGTTAGGGACGTGACCAAGGGACACACTAAGGGTCCCAGGGAGCACCTGAGCCTCATCCTGGCCGCCCTTTCCTAATGACCCAGAATGTCCCTGAGGAGAGCTCTATATAACCCAGAATGTCCCTGAGGAGAGAACTCTACCACCCTCACCTTTTTCTGTAAGGCGCAGTGAAAGACAAAGATGAAGACCCCCTGGAAGGCGTTGAAGGTGGTAAAGAGATAGGCCATGACTACTGACTCCTTGTTGATGAAGAGGAGGCCGAAAGCCCAGGTGAGGCCCAGCAGGAAGAGGAGCGCAATGGCACCCAGTGCCCAGGACCTAGCAGCCAGGGGGACAGGCAGTCAGAGTACTCACCAATGAAGATGGCCCAGCCCCACCCAAGGCCTCCAGTGCCATCAGAATGGCCTAGCTCAAGGCTGAGGCAGTCATGGGAAGGCCTGGTGTTCCCTGGCAACCTCGTCCTTTCCAGCCCACTAAAACGCCCTTGGTGGCCTGCTTTCCAGGTGTCCTCAAACAGACTCACACTGACTTTGCAGTCACAGGCTGGAAGGACTTCTGCCTTTTCTGGCTCTGTTAAATAGGGCCATCCCAGGTACAAAACCCCACTGGATGGTACCAGTGATAAAAAGTGTTTCAGGAAACCCTGAGGTTTCCCAGGGTTATCGACTCACTTGATGTTGTCAAGACGGCTGGAGTCAGGCTTGAGCACTGATGAGCTTCGGATCATCTTGTGCAGGGTCACCATGAGGAACACCAAGTTCACCTGGGTAGGAGCACAGCAAAGGGGGCTCAAACCCTTCTTAGTGTCTTCTTTGTCCACTATCTGCAGTTCGTTATTTGCTATCACTGCTGTGAGGCCAAGGGTCATCGTGGCTTGGCATGAAACGAGAGCTTGGATCACAACTGCAGGTTCACCGGCCTCAGTGCCAGGGACCACTGACTTAGTCATCCTGGTCTTTTAGCTGCTCTTCAGGCTGTGTGTGTGTAATTAGAACCAGAACTGAGGACCTTTGCATCGTGGGCAAGTGTTCATCACTGAGCCACGCCCTGCCCTCTGCTTGGTTCTGATAGTTTTTACACTACTACCCTGTAAAGCTGGCAAGGGGCCTGGGGCGTAGGGTCAAGACCAGCTTGAATGAAATGAGTCCCAGTACCTGGAGTGCCACTCACCACAATGACAAACGAGACGGGCCCAATGAAGCTCCAGATGAAGTAGTTATCTACCCGCAGCCAGCAGCTACAAAGAAACACAACCAGAGTGGGAAGATGCCTGAAAGCCCAACCACCCTGACCTGGCCCAAAGAAAGCCAGCCAAGAGCCAAGAAGATGGAGACCACAGGGACCACAGGGAGACTCACGCCTTTTCAGTGCCGTAGCTTCGGTAGTCAATGGCTGCTGCGATGCCGACCACCAGGGCTGGGAAGCAGTAGCCGCCCAGGTAATAGTACTTGGTGCGTGAATATTCGCTCTCGAACACCTCCACCAGCAGCAGGTAGAGATGTACGCCCTCTAGGCACAGCCAGGAGAAGGCGGCCAGGAAGAAGTAGTGCAGCAGGCCCGCAAAGATGGGGCAGGCGACCTGCAAGAGCAGATCAGTAAGCGGCTGCTCCACAAGCTGCAGCCCTCCCCACTGCCTTGCCTCCGCCCCCAGTATGCCTCACCTCATACTGAGTCTTGTCTATTCCAACCAGGAAGAGCAACTCTGCAAGGAAGAGGTTGATGCACAGGTTCTTGTGGATGGTGTTGCGGTCGGTCTGCAGGCCCCGCAGGAAGCAGAAGGTGGAGATGCAGATAGCCAGACAGACCAGGGAGATGACAATGCCAACCCAGGTGATGACTGACAGCAACAGCTCATTAATACGGCCTTGGTACTGGGGGACAGGAGAAGGGGGTGCACTCAGGGCCTGGCCAGGTGCCAGCAGAAGACAAGGACCAGGCAAGGCCATGGACCACAAGGCCCTCCAATGCTGCCCAACCGGCCACCAAGCTGGCCCCCACCCCTGTGCAGGCAGTTTGGGCTCACTTCCTCATGCTCTGGAAGGCTTGTGATACCAACTTGCTTCTCCAGAGTGCCTCAGGGCCAGAGGGAGCCAGATGCAAGGCCTCATGCCCCAGGTAAGACTGGTGGCCCCCATGCCCACGAGCTGGCCTCATAGGCATCGCCCATGCTGTGTGCTCTCTAGGATGCCATGCAAAGCTAGGCCAGCAGCAAGCAGGCCCGCCCGGAACTGCAGAGCACTGGCCAGCTTACAATCTCTCGGTGAGCCATGAGCACTGCGAAGTTGGTGAGGTGGCTGCAGGCACATGTGGTATGGGTCTTATTGGACTCCACCAGTCGGCAGCCCTGGGTTGACCAGTAGCCCAGCATGGAGCGCTCTGAGTAGTTCCAGAAGGAGCAGTTTGCATTGAAGTGGTTCTTGGCCTGTTATATAGCAGTGGACAGAGTGTCAAGACAGCAAGTTCTGTTCTTGCTCTCATACCAGCTAAAGGGACAGTGATAAGCATGAATGAAGTGTCTGGGGGCGCCGAGGTGACCACCGGCTCTATGGTCCAAGCTGAAGCAAGGGAGCTGAAATTGACTCTCAGGTGGGTGAATGCATGGTCGGGGATATGTAGTCTAGGAACAGAGGATGCTGGGACTTCAGGGAGCTTGAGGGGTGCACCTGGGCTCACCTCCAAGTGGGCCACTGTAAAGATGACAGGGTCCATGAGGAAGACGCGGCTGGACTCCTTGTTGATAGATGCTGCAATGACCTGTGAGTTCACCACCAGGGAGGCACCTCCAGAGCCGCCGGTCCCTGCCTCACCTGCCAGCTTCACTGTGGCATTCTCCGTGGACAAGAAGAGGCCCAGGTTGTTGTAGAGAATGAAGACAACCTTCACCACACCTGAGGAAGATGGACACAGGGAGGTACAGTGGCTATCCTTAGCCGTAGCCCTCTGTCTGGGCTCCATGGCTCCCAGACACACTGAAACTGGGCTATCATATGTCCAGCAGCTCAGGGGCCATTTCCACAAGGCCATTATCCCTCAGTGGGCAGTTTAAGTGACAGCCGAGTGGCTGGTTCTCTGACCCACTTTTACTTTCTTCTTTTTAATTTTTAAAGATTTATTTATCTTATGTATATGAGTACACTGTAGCTGCCTTCAGACACACCAGAAGAGGGCATCAGGTCCCATTACAGATGGTTGTGAGCCACCATGTGGTTGCTGGGAATTGAACTCAGGACCTCTGGAAGAGCACTCAGTGTTCTTAACCCCTGAGCCACCTCTCCAGCCCCACTTTTACTTTCCCGAGCCTCTCTGTGCCTTCATCTCAAATGGAGCCAGAACCCAGGCCTCCACAGAGCGCTGGAATATCCACACTAGTGGCAGATAAACCATGATTAAAACACATGCCTACTGTGTTCTGTAGAGCCAGGATCAAGGTGCAAAGTGGGCAACATGCACTCATAGACAAAGCCCCGCGGGACACTGACCGTTGCGGCTGTTCTGCTTGATGGTGTTGGCGGACAGCTGAATGGAGTTCTCACTGGGGTACTCCTGGGGAAACACCAACTCCTGCACTTGACCCTCCGTGTTCAGGACAGTTACCTCCAGGACTGTGTGGGCAGGGGCAGACATGCTATCAGTGTCTATCCCCAGACAGGGTTCATGATAAACCACGAGAAACCAACTACCCCCCACCCCCACCACCACCACCACCCCTCAGAGTTCAAGAGTAACCCTGCAGTACTCACCCACATTCTGCTTGGCAGCCAGGAAGCGAGCAGGTTCTCTGACATTGTCAGCCAGCAGGAAGGCACCCTCCTCCAGGACATCCAGGAGCATGGTGGCTGTGTGGACCTGTTCGGTGGCATTCATGTCCTTCCACGACTCAAGTGCCTCTGGCCGGAGCAGGTTGTCCACTGTCTCCACCACAGCCTGTGAGTAGCAAGGACAATAGAATAGTCTCCCTCATCTCTAGTTCCTTGGGACAGTCTTGATTGCCCCCTCCTTTCCCTTCCATTTCCAAAGTCCCCAGGAAGCCAGAGCCCCTCGTTCCCAAAAGCTGAGCCTTCCTGGGCTCACCTTGATATAGTCCTTGCAGGTCCTCTCTCGCTTGTGCATCTAGAGAAAGAAATGGAGGGAGTGGCAGGTGGAGACTGCAGGCAATGCTCTCCCTAGCCTTACTAGATCACCCTTCCAGAGACCTTCCTCAGGAACCCTACCTCTTGGGACTACTCAGGGCAGTGCAACAGCCCCTGGGGTCCCACATGCCTCACTGGTCACTGTGGGGTGGCAGCAGGTGCAGAAGCACAAGCCAGACCCTTCCTACGGGCCTACCTTATTGTAGTTCTTGCCGGCTGACTCGCGTTCGATCGGCCGTAGGGCCTGGAGCTGAGCATCCAGGATATCCAGCAATTGTTCCATCAGTTTCACCGACGAGGACACATCCCCAGCATAGATGGAGCCCCGTGTGTGGCGGGCCAGCTCACTAGCAATGTTGGCCGCATTCTCTCCACTCTTGATCTGCATGAGGTGGGAGGGGGGGGGCCTCAGGTCTGGTGGGCATTGGCCTGAACATTCCCCCTTCACATGCCTCGCTTACACAGGCCATCTTCTCCCTGTTGGCCTTTCCCATGCAAAGTTTAGATAAAAAGAGAACCCTTGCCCTGGCTTTCAGCCTATGTGTCTCTCCAACTTCCCACTACTCCTGCTAACCCTGGGTTCTGGTTGGCCTGCCTGCAAGGGGCAGCAGTTACTGGTACCTTCTGGGCTACTTGGTTGACCCAGGGGGACGTGCAGTTGCTGAGATCAGGGCCCCGAGGATTCCAGAGCCCCAGAGCTGGGAGGCACTGGAACGAGGCAATTCCTGTAGAGAGAGACAAAAAAAGCCAAAGAGAAGGAGATGAAGAGGGGCCAAGGAAGGAGGGGGAGACAGCAGAGGACGAGTAGGTGAGGCCCACCCTAGGCCTCCCAGAGTTAGCACACCCAGGCAAGAGTCGAGGTGGAAGGCTTTCCTCACTAGGCCTCTCCCAACCTTGCCTGGAGCCCCTAGAACACTTGCGTTGTCTGTCTGTCCCATGTCTGTCCTGAAACTGGCTATGCTTAGTCTGAGGCTGGTCACTGAACACTGCTAGGCTACAGGTGGCACCTACAGAACTAAGCTGTGTATACAGGTCCATACAGCCACCATGGCTCCCTTCCAGCTCAGCTGTTCCTCCAGCACTCACCTCGAGTTCCCTTGGGGCAAGGTCTCTCGACCAGCATACCCTGTTGAGTAGCTGGCCACTGGACCCGCCGGACCTCTCGGGGTTCACAGAAGAGCTCAGGAGACACATGCAGATTGGGGGCCGGAGGCCGCCGGGTACTCGGTGCTGGGGCTGTGGCTGGAGGCAGGTCAGGTCCCAGCTGGTTGATGGCACCCACTGGATGCGTGGTGAGGGGCGCCCGGCGGAGCGGAGTGGTGGCTGCAGGCGAGGCTGTGCTGGTGAGGGGCGTGGGCCGAGCTGTGGTAGTGGAACTGAGAGGTGGGGAAGTGGCTGGGCCTGGAAGGCAGAGGAGACACAGGGCATGGTCATACCCATGCCTAAGGCACACCAATGTGCCCAAACACAGGGTCCCTTGGCACCTTGACATCTACTTTACCCACTGAAGTGGAAAAATGTTCTGGGCCCCCTGGCCTTTTTGTGCTCAGAGCCCCCAACATCACATATACTCAAAAGAGAGTGAAAATGTACTGCTGTGCCCCTCGAGGTGTCTCTCCCAGAGCTGCTACTGGAGATGTGTGTCAAAGCTGCTGGATGCAATTACCTCCCATCTGTGACACAGCTGACCCTGGTCTGGTTCCTACCTACACCTTCTCTCAGGGCTATTATCAGACTCTTTGGAGCTCTGGGGCTGCTCTGGGTAGGTGATGGGAAACTGGAGGCAAAATGAGAACAAGTATATTTTTTGCTTTGAGTCTACACCCCCAGGACTCTTACACTAATGTCCCAGGCAGCACAGATCCCGGTTAGAGTCCAGAATCGCAGGGTTCCATTCTGAAGTAAAACAATGCCCCAGTCACTTAGTGCATAAGCTTCATCTGTCAACAGTACAGTGAACCCCAAGCCTTGAAGACAGTAGGCACACTGCAGTGTGAACTATAAGGGTGGATGTTTGCCACAAGCTGTGATTTTCTTTACCTCCTAATCCCCCAGAGGTGACAGTGGGCCCTACATCCTGGTACCGGAGTAATGCATGCAAACATGCCTACACCGCTCAAAACCCATCCTCACCAGCACTGGGATCTGGGGGTCCAAACTCCAGGCTATAGCGCACCACAAAATAGTTGTTCCACACATAGAGTTGGTTGTCTCGGGGATTGTAGTCAACAGAAGATACGAACTGGTAGGGGTTGGGGAAGGCGAGACTGACTGGCTCCTCTCGGTTTGCATTGGTGTTAAAGGCATAGTCTACGCGGTTGCCTGCCGCCTCGCTATCATCATCCACATAGACAGAGCGCAGCACGTAGAGGACGCCACACACCATGAAGGCGTTGGAGGCCGAGCGCTTGTCGTAACCAGTTTCCCACGTGCCCTCGAAACGCAGTGTGTAGGGGTTGAGCTGGCTCACCACCAGGCGCCCGTTGTTTCCCTCGGTTGCATAGATGACCCACAGTCCATTCTCATCTACTGCCAGGTCAATGTCGGTCTTGCCCCCCCAGCGGTAAGGTGAGGTATCATGGTAGTTGGCGGTGTTTATGACTGTTTCGCCGCTCTTGATGCGGGTCCGCAGGTCATATTTGACAATGTTACGAGTGCGTTCCTTGTTGTAGAAGACTGCACCATCGTAGACCACAAAGCCAGTGCCATCTACACGGTTGGGCAATCTATACGTGGTGGTGTGGCGTGCGGCCACGTAGTCCTCCCACGAGGCATATTCAGTCAGTGTGTCCGTGCGGTAGGGGATCCAGGGCATAACGTAGATACGGTCACCTGCCTGCAGTGGGTCCTTGCACCATGCACCAGACTGATGCTCTGACTCATGTGTGGAAGTGGGCTCCAGCACTTTCTGCAGGGTCCCTGGGCACACGAAGACTGGGCCGGGTGGGAGGGTAGGCAGGGAGGAGGTGGGGAGGAGCAGAGGCAAGGAGAGAGGGGAGAGAGAGGCAAGTTGGTCACACAGTGGGGGAGGAAACCATGCTGTCCCCTCCTGCTGCTGCAGTCATGGTTGCTTGGTCGGGCTGGTGGTGGGAAGGGGGTTTGTGGGCTGGAACTCCCGCCCTGCCCAGCTGCCCCCCTCCCTGGAGCTGTGGACCCTGGAGACCATCAAGAGCAGGGTTAGTGTGGGAAGGTGGCGCCTCTTCCCTTCCTTGGCTGCTAGAGACCCTACAGGCTGGGGATAAAGGATTTGGCCAGAGCTCTCCCATATAGGGCACAAGGGGGGTGGGGAGCGGGGTCCTCTGCTGAAATGCCACCTAGCCTCAATGTTCAGGAATCAGCACGCTGGCCTCTCTTTTCTTCCTCTATGGAAAAACTAGGGGCTGGGATCCCACCCTTCACCAACCATGTAGGGTAGACTTCCTTTCTTTTTTCTTAAACCAAAAACTTCACTTTCTTCCTCCTCCCAAAGCTGCGAGGTAGAGTGATGTTTCCACACCCACTCTGGCAGGGAGGCTTGGGGCTGTCTATCCTTCTCCTCAGGTCCCTGATGCTGTCTGGGCGCCACTCAGCTGGCACCCGCCAAGTAGGTAGCTGAGGAAAGGATTGAGGGAAGCAGCTCCTAGGTTAGGCTAGGGAAGAGTCCAGTGCTGCCCCAGCCGGCAGGGTCTCTGGTGGCTCAGGTTCAGAAGCACACACTGACACTGGTGCACAAGGGTGGAGTGGGGGCATGGAGAACAGGACTCCCGGGACATTTGGGGTGAGGGAGCTGTGCAAAGGGAAGAGAGACAAGGAGAAGTGTGTGTGTATCCACAAAGTCCTGGCTCCAAGGGAGGCGCTCTGGAGACCACCTGGGAAGAAAAGGTTAGTGCTGGCGAGGAGAGAGGGGGTGAGCAGAGAATTCACTCCAAGGCCCAGGCCCGACTGAGAGTCCCTTCCAGGGGCAGTCCCAGGTCCAGCTCGGAGGGGGCAAGGGAGGGAACCAGGTGCTAGGATAAAGCCCCAGCCCACCCCAGCCAACCCCCACCTCCCCTGCCCCGGACCCCGATTTACCTGTGACCATCCCCGGCTCGGGAGGAGGGACCAAGGCAGCGCTGATGTCAGAAAGGTGGGGGGCCCCGCCCCACCCCCCCATTCCCTGAAAAGAGGAAAACCTCGACTGCATCTCGTTGGCACCACTGGCCTGCCCACCCTTGCCCGTCACAGCCCAGCACCACCTGTTCCTAGTCTACCCTACTGATCCAGCAGGTCAGTGTGGCCAACCCCCCCCCCCTTCTCTGAGTACTGTGGGCCAGCACCTTCCCTCAGGAGGGCTGGTACTTCCCCCTCACTTCATGACAGACCCCACAGGCAGGCCAGGGCTGTAGAGTGTGTGTGTGTGTGTGTGTGTGTGTATGGATCTATGGTGAATTCTCTGCTCCTGCTTGGTCCATCACCAAAGCAGCTAGCCACAGGGGCACAGGGAGGGCTGAGATGACTCGGCACCAGCATGGTAGACAGCCTCGGTTGTGAAGGACCCCTGGGTAGGAGCCAGGTTTGTGTCTACTTCCAGGCTAGCTCATCAGCAGGTTAGCTCAACAGGCTAGCACGGTTGGGGACGTGTGTGATCTGTATCTCTCCCTTCACAACATTGGGGCAGCTTGGCACCAGGGCACGGGGCACAAGGCAGCCAGTAACACAGCCCCTTTAGTCAAAGTTAAGCCTGGGTTCTAAGCCCCCACGTCCCTGTCAGTTTTATCTGTACCCTCTGACCAGACTACCTGGCCCCACCCTTTTTTCCTGTTCCCCAAGTCTTTCCTCTACCCCACAGGAACCCCTGCCAGGAGTGTGTGTTCATGAAGAGGGCCTGAGCTAGTCAGAGGGTACCAGTGGAGAAAAACAGTTAGAGGTCATTCCAAGGACAGGGGAAAGATGAGGAAGGGTCTGCCAGGGACCCTGGGCAGCAAGGACCCCTCCTCAGCACCCAGCTCCCAAACACCTCCTTCCTCCCCCAGCCCAACCCGGACAGGAGATCCAGTGCCGTAGTTCCAAGCCTGCAAGAAGAGTGGCTAGTGCAGGGCTGACTCAGGAGAGCAAGGGAGGGACAGTGCCCAGGCCTCTGAGATGGGCAAGGTGGGAGGGAAAGGGGAGGGGAGCAGCTCAGAGGGACCCCGCCCACCTCCCTGACAGGGGATCCTCCACAGACCACCTTAATTTCAAGGCAAGAGGGACCCTGAAGGGCCATCTCACTGTTTGTCCATTGCCTCCTGCCCTACCACTAGCAGGTCACCTTCCACTCCCTGGCCCGTAATGGATAGCCACATCCACCACCATGGGGCTCCCTGCAAGAAATTATGGGGCCTGTGGAAGTCCCCAGAGCAGGTCTGTGACCCCCACCGCCCCTCCCTGGTCCTCTCCCACATCAGCCCGAAAGAAACCCTGACTGCAGCTTTGCAAGTGTGCAGAGACAGAACCCACTCCCGCCCTCACCAGGAAGCCCGCCCCCACCCCCTCCCCCTCCCAGAGGACTTGGATGGCTGACAACCCTCCCCAGTACTAGACCCGACTGGTCAGGAGGGTAGAGTGTGAGGAGACTGGTTTCTTTGTGCTCCACAACAGCTCTGGGCCTTGGAAACGCCAAACCAGAAGAACTTAAGCCATCAGGAGCCAGAGAGAAAGGAGAAATCTGGTCCCCCAAAGGAAAAAGTGCCCCTCCATCCCACCACCCTCTACCAGAAACAGTTTGCAAGAGGTATAAGGGGAGAGGAGAGAGAAGAGAGAGAGGTGGGGAGAGGAAGAGGAAGAGGAAGGGAAGGAAGAGACAGAGAGCGAGGAAGAGAGACCTCAATCGGTGCCTGTGGAGGCTGGGGAGTCCCTCCCTCCCCACCCACCTGGAAGCTTACACATTTCTCCTAAGGGAGGCAAAAGAAATGAGAGATGAGGTCAGGTACCCTGCAGGGACCAGGGACCAGAGAGGTACAGGGGGGGTGAGAGGAGAGAGAGAGAGAGAGAGAGAAAGAGAGAGAGAGAGAGAGAGACACGGGTGCAGGAGTGGGGTGAGGATCTTGCCCAGGCTCAGAGAGGAGCTTCGGTGAGTATCTGGAGGGTGGAGAAGCCCATGGCCATGACCTTGGCCTTGGTGGTGCTGCAGCACCAGGGCCAGCCCAGCTGTGCTGGGGAGGACACCCGGGGCAGGGAACTCACTGGACCAAGTAGGGTGGGGGAGAAGAAGGGGAGGGGTGGGCCACATGAGTATGGTACAGGTGGAACAAGTGTGAGTTAGGGGTTAGCATTGGTAACAGTTTACCTTTCTGCTCCACTTCTACTTTAAGCATCGGAAGAGAGAGAGAAAACAAATTGAAAAAAAATGTGCAAGAAAAAAAAGAGAAAAAAAAAAGATTAAATTGCTTTCGTTTCTTTTCTGGCCACACGCCCCCTCTGCCTGTCTTTCCTCCTGCTCCCCAACCCCTTCCGTAGCATCGTTTCAGCCCCCACCCCCAAGTCCCTTCTTCTGGGGTAGGATGGGGTGAGCGGGTGAGAGGACAAAGTGAGGGGTCAGGGGGACACACAGGAGGGAGGAGACAAAGAGACTGGGTGTGGCACAGACAGGCAGGTAGACAGAGCCCCCAGGCAGGAGGGGCCCAGGTATAAAGAGGAGCCCCAAACAGGAGCTGAACTCTGGCTAGGGGGACACCAGGCAGCAGGGAACCACAGGGTCGGACAGAAGGGTGTCTCTGGGCCTGGGTGCCCCTCTCAGCTGAGAGCATAGGCTGAGCCCCCTTCCTCTTTGAGTAGGCCCCATCTGAATCCAGCTCTGCTCCTCTAAACCCTCCAGACCCCTGAAACACACAAAGAGAGGCCAGTAGAGCCAGACACAGAACAACAGAGGCAGGTCAGTGCCCTGGCCTCAGACAGAGCCAGGGTAGGGGAGACAAGAGGCACAGAATTGGAGGGGACATAGACTGGGCTGGACAGCACGTGGCAGACAGGCTCCTACACTCCCGGGGATAGGGGGGTGGGTTCTCAAGGTTCAGCTGCTCTGCCCAGTCCACCATAGGCCCAGGAGCCCTAGCTGCACCCTACCCTGCCCACTGCCCTTGATGACGCACAGGTGACACCTGGGGAGGAAGGGAGAGTTAGGCTGTGCTCAGCTGCAAAGCAAATCCAGTGTTAGTTCCATGTTTAGGGTTCCCACACTCGTGACCCCCTCCCCCAGCTGTGGGATCCCTGCCCTCCACCCCTGCCCCACCTTCACCAGCACTGGGGTCACCCCAGCCTCTGAAGCCCAAGGTCCTGTGGCAGACCAGGTCGATCCCCTCTGGGCACCCGCTTGAGTTCTGCAGGGACCCTGTCTGGCTCCCCAGCGCCTCGCCCAGGGCCTAGCACTCAGGATATGCTCAGGTAAAGTCATGGAAGTGTATGCCTGTCCTCTCCCTGGCTTTAGTTATTCCTGGACCCCAACCCCACTGATCGGGGGCAGGGGACAGGAGCTAATTTAACTGGGCCTACCAGCTCTGCCTGCCCAGGAGCACTCGTGGTCAGCCCTACATATGACACCCGCTCTATGTATGCACTGTCTTCGAAGGCTCATTTGCATTCTCCTCTGTCTAAAGCTGCCACCCCTGCCCCGTGTCACCTTTAACTCCACCCACAGTCCACCTTCTAGGGTTGTGCTCCTGGGCCACACAAGGGGAGCTTAGCTCTAGGTCTCTAAGCTCCACTCAGGACCCATGGCCTCTTCCTTTTTTCTTGTACCTTGGTTTGGACTCTGGACTGGACCAGGGACTTTTCCAGTCTTATGACTGACTGTCTGGAGAGCTGGGTTCACTATCTGTTGCTATTCTTATTTTGATTGTCATGGTAATAATAACAGTAACTGGTTAGAAGTGAAATGTAGTCACAGTGACAGCCAGTGCTCATGAGGATGCAGGAACAGTGCAGGCCCTTGCAGTCAGGCCTACCAGGACCATGACTACAGCTGGGGAAACTGAGGTTCAGAGAAGTGAAGCCACACAGAGGAGGCCATGCAGCTGCCATTCCCTCAAAACCTACAGTGGCCTGAGGCACAAAGCAGCTTGGGCCCCATGCTGTCTACTGCTTCAAGTACTCTGGGCACACTTTGACCCCCTCCCCCATCATAGAGGAATTAAGAGGCTCAGGTGGTGGGAAAGAGCGTCCGTACCATCACTGAGCACATCTTGAACCAGGTTCGGGGCTGGGCGCTGGGGGGGTGAAGTCGCAGCCTCTGCCTTCGGGGCTTTGCTCCTGGGAGCAGACTCTGGCCGCAGGGCCAAGCGCTTGTCACTCCCGATCTCCAGGACTCACGCCTCCGTCTGCAGCACCCGAAGAAATTTTAAGTCATTTGCTGCAGGTCTCAGAGCCAGACAAGTCAGGAGCCACAGTCGAACCTCACCGCCTGCCCGACCCCTGTCCTAGACTGGCCACTCCCACCTCCCTCCCTGCTGCCCCAGCTGCGGATGGGCAGTGTCCCCAGTGCTGTGGGGAGGCTTCGGGGAGCAGATGGGCATCCCCTCAGGCGGTGGAAGAAGGCCTCAGGCACTGAAAGGAAAGGGCGAAGACTAAAAGAAGAAAGTTACGAGAGCCGTAGGTGACCCTGTTCACCCATCATCCTGGCTTCACCTGCAAGGAGAAATCAAAGGTTGGAGGGGTGGGGGTGGAAGAGCTGGGGGGGGGGGGAAGGAGGGAGAGTTATGAGGTCTCCTGCTCCCCTGCCCCCTCACTTGGACACCCTGATGGTCTTGTCTCCTCCCCTTTTGCCTAGAGGGCCTCCCTACCTCCAGGCTGGCTGTGTGAGGCCAGGTGAGAGGACAGAAGGGGCGATGGGTGGAGAGGGAGGAAAGTGGGAGGGAAGACTGGTGGTGCTGGGTGGGGTGCTGAGGACGAGCAAGCCTCTGTCTGCTTCCCTTGTTCAGATGCAGGGTAGTTAGGCCCTGGCTCCCAAAGATCATCTTAGGGGGCACTGTGAGTCCAACATGGCAGCATTTCCTTTGTGGACAGGAAATGTCTTCAGGGTGTGTGGAGATGAGTGTGAGGGCCGTGCGCATATGTCCATGGTCAGGAGGGAGGCGGAAGGCTGGAGAGGTGCAGCAGCACTGTGGGAGTGTGGCTTAGAAGGGCTTTAGCAAGCAAAGGGCATGTGAAGAGGCAGGAAGTGGGCAAGTGACTAGAGCTGAAGACGCCCCTACAGGAAGGGACAGAGTCTGTGAGCAGTCCGTGTCTGAGTGGGAGCAAGCCTGCTGCCCTGTGCCAAGCCCTACGGATGTATACGTGTGTGCGTGTGCGTGTGCATGTGTACTGGACCAGGTTCTCCTTCCCTGCTCCACTGGAGGAAGGGCCCAAGACAGCATGAGGAACAAGATGACTCACTGTAAGGGACACAGTCGTACTGCACCTCCAGGTACTTGTAGGTTCCAGGACAGGGGTCAGGAAAGGCATCAGAACCGGCCACCACCACACACTGGGTTCGGTTGTTACACCTACAGACAGAGAAGGGGAAAGCAGCTGAGCATAACAGACTCAGACTCAGAAGGCTCTCTGGTCAGAGGGCAAACATACAGTTCCAAATGGAAGGGCGCCGTGGAGCGCGGAGACTGCAGTGTTCTGTGGCTTCCTGTCTACTTTCTATCCAGCCACGAGGCAGGTTCTCCCTGGACTAGTGTAAAGCCCCTGTGCTGGTTACTAAAAAGCACACACAATACCACATGTGATGGGTACCTCTGCAAGCTACATCATCCACAGAAGGCTTAGTGCCTGTTGTGACCACCACAGCCCTTCCCATGGACACTGCTGCACTCTGGACAGGGTCTGACAGGGTCTACAGCCGGCACAGCCAGAGAACGCACGAATCTCTACAGGGAACTCACTGACCCCAGGTCCCTGCTGGCTTCTCCAGGGTCTGGCCAGTACGGAAAAAGGTACCTTCTTTCACTAGAAGATAACATCACAGACACTTGTCCACATTTGGTGCTGTTCACTCACCCCACAGACCCTGTCCCTTCCTGCAGGGGTGCCTCAGGTCCAGTCACCTGCCCATGCCCTGCTTCTTCACATTACCCGTTACCATCTTCAGTGCCCAGCTAAGGTTCCTGTAATAGTTCATCCACACTGTCAGCTAGACTGGGTTTAGGACTGCCTTTAACATTAGTCAGGTGTACTTCTAGGTATGTCTGAGAGGGTCTTGCCAGAGAGAAGACCCACCCCAAATGTGGACCACTTCAGGCAAACCGCATGGCCTGATGATGGCCAAAACTGATGTAACAAAAGGGGAGGAAGGAGAAAGGCAGAATGGCCACACTTCCTCCTCTGCTACCTGGCAGCCATGATGTGAGCAGCCATGTTCTGCCCCTGCTGTGATGTACTGAACTCTGAAACCCAGAGCTAAGAAATGTAGCCAACACCATTCCCTGTCCCTGGAGTATCTGGGCTAGGTGTGTGACCATGGTAATAAGTAACTTGAGCTGGGAAGTGGTGCACACCTTTAATCCCAGCACTTGGGGCAGAGACAGGCGGATCTCTGAGTTTGAGGCCAGCCTGGTTTACAGAGAGTTGCAGGGATACAAAAAGAAACCCTGTCTTGAAATCCAAAAAACCAAAAGCCAAAACAAACAAAAAAGTAACCTGAATCTGCCTCTAGTTTTTCCCGGTACCAGGAAAGATGGAGAGGAAATCAGCAGGAGGCTGGGGAGGAAATGGAGAACTGGGCATGGCAAAGTCTGGTGTTATCCACCCACCCAAATCCTTTCTTTAAAGCTCAGCAATGGCTCATACAAACACAGCAATCCTGGCCATCAGCAATGAGCGCTACAGAATTTACAGCAAGTGTGTGAACAAATCCTCAACACACATGTTCACAGCTGCATTGCCTACTTCCACCAACAGGTGGAGACAACCCAAAAGCCTGCCCATGGAGGAATGCTGAGCAAAATGTAGGCTGTTTGAGATCTTGGTGGCATCACTGGTGTAAAATGTAGCCTGCCCACATGACAGAATGGTATCTGACCAGAAAGAGGCTATGGTGCTGACTCACAGCATACCAAGGCTAAATTCCAACAGTGACTCTGAGGAAAGGCTTCGTGGGCCAGGTTGGTATATGTGGACATAGAGCCTAGGTAAATCCCTGGGCAGAGAACACAGTCGGGGCAACAGGAGACTGGGAAGCAGCTGATGAAGGCTATGTGGTTTCTTTTTGAAGCCATGGAATGCTCTGGAACTAAGCTGAGCTGGTAAATGTCGCCAAAAGCACTCACTTTAGTTTTTAATTTCAAGGGTGAGTGTCATCCACTGGCAGAGTGCTCTTCTAGTATTAGAAGGCCCTGAGTTGCACCCCCAGCTTTGTACCCCAGACTCCCCTGAAACTGGAGTGAACTACCATGGGAGAGTGGGTATGCATCTGTCTTTAAGGGGTGGGACTCCAGGAGGAGGAAACACTAAGGTCCAGCGAAGGTTTGTGCCAACTATCCTGTGGCATCTGTCCAAGCAGCTTAGCCATGACCCTGACAGACACAAAGTTGTACCCATTCAGAGAGGAAGCCAGGTTGAGGGCCCCCAAGGCCTTCCCCACAAAGCTCCCGAGGCCCCATCATGTTCCCTGGCTCCCTGCTCAGCCTCCTGTGTGGAGGAGGACACAGATATGATTCTGTTCTAGCTGTGTGGATCTTGTGAAAAGGAGGCAGGGTGCTCTCAAGGAAGGGGTAGGGCCGAAATCACGGCTGAGAGGCCGGCTGAGGCACCAGGAGAATGGGGCAAAGGCAGCTCCAGCCTTGCACACTTTGAACCAGCTGGTCTTCCCAATGTCCTGTGACAATCTTGGTGTCTTCCCCCCCTCTGCCGACTATGCTGTTTCTAACCCCCCTCCTTTCTCTACCATGCTACCCATAAGCAGGCCCTGAACCTGACCTCCCAGGCATCAAGTGAACGCCTGCTGTGTACCTGGCCATAGCCATAGCAGTAAAGAACAAAAGTCTATTGTCCCTGTATGGCCAGTAGCTTAGGGTTAGGCCAGTAGCTTAGGGTTAGGGAGTCATACGGTGAAATACCAAGCAAACACTAAATATCTGCTGGAAATATGGTCGGAAGGCAGGGCCCTGAAGGGGTCAGGAGAAGGATAGGGGACTTGCAGCTTCAGAGTGTGCAGAAGTGTCCAGTTAGGTAGACAGCCACATGGATCTCAGGACAGAAGAGATGGCAGGGATATACTCATGTTTCTAAAAAAACAAGAACAAAACCAAAAACCCAGCAGGTGGCTTTGGCACTTCCCAGCTAACAGGCCAGATTCCTGTGGCCCACAGATCCCAGGAAGGGTGTGACAGGGCTACAGGGCTGCCGATTCTGATGCATGTTCAGGTGGTACTGAGAACTGAACCAGCAGGCACTCCGCAGTGAGCTGCCTTGCATAGCTGGAACTGAGTGAGTGCACAGGAAAGGAGGGTCATCGGTCAGGGCAGGTCACGTGGTGCACTCTGAGCCTCAGGAAGAGAGTTCTAAGCAAAGGCATAGGATCTGACTCAAGTGTCCACTGATGTCCACTGGCTGCATAGGAAGAATGGACTACCACAAACAAGATGGAGAGCAGGCCGGAGGCCCTGTCCCAGGGACAGGTGCTAGTGGAAAAACTAGGTGGACTGACTATTCCAGTAGATGGTGCAACTTCACATGTGGGCCGCCCCAGCCTGGGACTCTTCCTCAGCCACACAAACACATCCTTATCTGGATACACACATACCTGCTTAGAGACACAAACACAATCTGCACATCTGCACACACGTGCTCAGACATCACACTACAACCGCACTGTACAGTTACTGTCCCTCAGCATGCTCAGGACACTTCTGCACACCAGAGTGCCCTGCCCTGCCTCAGCCTCTCATACTGTAAGCTAGGAGTAGGCGTCTTTCTTTGGAGAACCTTCTCCCTTTGCACCCATGATACCTTTGCTTTGGTTCAGCAAGCTCCCACCTGAACCCAGCACGGGCAAGAATCTATGGCCGTGGTTCTCAATCTGTGGGTTGCAACCCTTTTTTTTTGGGGGGGGGGGGGTTGCATATCAAGATATCCTGCACCTGAGATATTTACATCACAATTTGAAACAACAGCAAAGTTACAGTTATGAAGTAGCAACAAAAACAATTTTATGGTTAGGGGTCACCGCAACATGAGGAACTGCATCAAAGGGTCAGAGCATTAGGAAGGTTGAATCACTGCTCTATGAGGGTGAGTGACAAAGGGGACACTGTCAGTGTGATGCAGCTCCAGCTCACTTGTGCCTGTGTTCAGGGAACTCCTGTGGGACATGTGGAGGCCAGAGAGCAGCTCACCTTTGTGACATGATTTTGAAGGCGTCAGGCAGGTAGCACTGCACGTTCTCCATCTGGAAAGGGTCCGCATCGCAGATCTTGTCATCTGTGCGCCCGTAGTTTGCATTCTCCACCATGATGACATCACTGCCCGGGCACCGCAGCTCAATGGGGTAGCCTTCACATGCTAGCTCCCGGCGCATCAACCCAAATGGGAGCCCGGCCCGGCTCAGGCCTGCAGAACAGTTGGAGACAAGTGTCATAGTCAGCAGCGAATAAAGAACCCACTGGCTCAGCTGCGTTGGGAAACTAGTTACATGAATCTCGGGCCTATAAGGCTGTAAAATGGCATTGAGTTTTAAGCCCTGCGGAAGGAGGGGTAATTTGGCCAGAGAGCGCGAGCTGACTCTTCACCTTGTATGCCCTCCTGCCTGGTAAGAGTGAACATCTTGGAGGTTATGGATCAGCCACAACTGTGTGTCCCCAAATTCTTTCAAAACAATCAAGAAATTTTCACATTTACTCTGTGTGTATGAGGGTGCACATGTGGAGGTCAAAGGGCAACTTGTACCTTTTATTAATGGTTCTGGGGATCGAATTCAAGTCAGGCTAAGTGGCAAACATCTTAATCTGCCTGAGTCATCTCACTAGCTGTCCCCCAAAATCTTATGCTGAAGAACTAAGCCTCCAGACCTCAGAAAAAGACTGTACTTGGAGACACTGTCTTTTGGGGTTTTTCTCCTGAAACTACTAAAACTGAGAGGGTCTCGTGTGGCCTAGGCTAGACTCAAACTTCCAATACAGCCTTGAACTGACTTTACTGCCTCCATTTCCCAAGCTAGAAGTGTGCACACACACACCATTTCTCCCTCAGAGATGGGGTCTCAGTGACCCTACCAGAGGGCCTATGCTGACCTTGAACTCACTGGGTAGCCAGAGCTGGCCACAAGCCTACAGTCATCTTCCTTCCTGCCTCAGCCTCACACGTTGGGACAAGTGTGCACCATCACGTCTGGCTTGGAGATGTTGTTTTCCAATGGAAACTAATTTAAGATGAGGCTCTCAAAGAGGGCCCCAGTGCAGTCTGACAAGGGTCCTTACAGAAAGGGAGCATTGGGGGTGTGTTTTATTTATTGTAACTGTTGCAATCCCAAGGCTTCAGACATCCCAGGAAAGCGCTCTACAGAACCTTTTATTCTGAGATGATTTCTCACTGCCGTGCTTAGATTGGCCTTGGAACTGCGGTCCTCCTATGTCAGCCTCCTAACTGGCTAGGACATCAGGGCTGCTCTGCCACTCTCTCTATTCAGTGAGGGAATCTCACACACATGTGCACCCAGGGAAGACTATGTGCAGATATGGAGGGAAAGGCTCTCCACCTGCAAGCTGCAGAGACCTCAGCAGGAGCTGGCTGGGCTGACACCAGGATGGTCGGCCTTTGTTCTCCTGGACAGTTGGGTGAGTCAGTGGGTCAAAGGCTGTGGTGGTTTTAGCAGACAAATCTCATCAGGGGAAGAAAGGACTTAGGGTGGAGTCCTCTGGAGGAGTGGCTGCCATGAAGGTTATTACACAGTGCAGGACTTTACTATTCTGTTTCACCAGACTCTGTTGAATCTGTCCCCGAGCACAGTGGCTTCCATGGCTGCTGCTGGCCCTCTGAGTGAATTACAGCTTGTCACCTGTCACAGTGAGAATGGTCCTGGGGACCTCCCTGCACCACCACACACCATACAAGGAGCAGACTGCACCCAGGCAAGCATTCTGCCACTGACCATACCTGCCTGTTTTGCTTATTATTTATTGTGCTGGGGATAGGGTCTTGCTGGGTGGCCCAGCCTGGCTTGAAACTCCCCCAAATTCTCAGATAACAAGTGTGTGCCATCATACCCAGCCTTTTGCATGCTTAAGTTCAGAAAGCCATTACCAGTAGCTTCCCCGGGCCTTGTTTTCCCAAGCTGTAAAATGGGTATTCACAGGTCAGGATCACACAGTTGAATTTCTAGACCAAAGGAATTTTTCTTTGGTTTTTTGAAACAGGCTCACACATAGCCGGGTGGCCTCAAAGTCTAAGTAGTCAAGGCTAGCCTTGAATTCCTGATCCACCCCCAAATGCTGGCATCACAGGAGGGTGGCATGCTGCCTCACACCAGAGAGCTTCATATGTGGGGTCCTGCTGTAACAGTCAGAGCTACACAGTGCAGCGCTAAGTCCCAACTCTGCTGCTCCCTGGCCTTGCTGGTGGCTCCAAGTAACCTAATAGATCCTTGGTCCTAGGTCCCTCTCCCGCCACCAGAGGTTAATCTACAGTTAATGCGCTGACAAGATGCTCATTGTTTTGTTTTGTTATGGGTATTTCTCAAGATCCAGGGTTGACATGTGCCAGGCTGCCCTGGCAAGCACCTTGGGACACTGGTTGCACCCAGCCACACAGGGTACAGGAGGGTAGAAGCTACAGATGTCTGGGGGAGGGCAATAGCTGGGAGCAAGCTAGGTGCCATGAAAGGTGTCTGTGCCACGGCAGCAGAGCCAAGCCAGCCCCTCTTTAGAGACAGGGTCCACCTTATATTGACAGAGTCCCCAGGGGTTAGAGCAGTCGGGCCCTCGGATTTTTGGGGATGAGTAGAACCCCAGTTGAGAGAAAGTTTCCCATGTGCGCCTGTCACGCCATCTGCTTCCTCCTCTAATTTTAGCTCCCTAGTCAGGGAGGGAGGCCGGGGGTGGAGGGCTGGCTCACATGGGGCTGGGGGTGGAGGCAGTCCCTTCTGGCCTGGCAGGGGCTGCTCCCGGAACTTGGGTACTGGGAAGACTGGGTCAGTGACCAGCAGGACCCTGCCAAGGCTTCAGAACAAGGCTGACAGTGTCTCTTCATCCCTGTGACTTTCCAGAGGACAGGGCTGGAAGTGTGGGGAAGGGGACCTTCTCTGAGAGGGCAAGACCAACAGACTGCATCTTAGCTTCTGTTGCCCTGCACCCAGCTGGCACCCAACCTGTGATGGTAACTAAGTAATCGACAGTGGGCAGCATGCTCAGGGCACTAATTGTGGCATGTGCAGGATCTCAGGCCGGAGCCTGATAATTACTTGTTTTTAAATAAACGTCAGCAGGCATGCTTTAATTAAGTCTTGGTCCCAGTGAGACTCAAGAGATGAATGAGGGGGAGGGAAAGACAGAGAAATAGGTGGCCGCCCGGAAGGCCTGCCTTAGTCCAAGCAAGACAGCACCTGGTGCCCTGGCCTGCCAAGAGCTCAACATCCCTCAGTGGTGCCTGCTAAGAGTGGCATCACCAGGTTGCCTCTGGCCTGGTCCAGCTTCATCTGGGGTAGAGGCTGCAGTCCATAGAGAATTCATATTACCCACCCTCCCATCTGAATTTGGAGACCCAGCCCTTCCCAACACCTACCTTGGGTGGCAGAGGTGACGAGGACAGTCGTCACACAGAGACTCCAGAGTGCTGCAGCCAAGCGGGCCATGGCGAAGGCCAGGGGCGGGCACAGGGATCTCAGCGGACTGTGGGGGGGGCCTCGCCCCGCATCACCAGGGTACCACGGCCTGGCCCACCAGCCTGAAGGAGGACAGGGGAATGATACTGGGCAGGAGCTGACCTCGCCAAGCACAGAGGGCATCTGTCTTCTGTTAATAGTTAGGTCCTTCCTGGGCCTTTTGCACCCTGGGGGTGCACATTGTCCCATCCCAGGTCACTCTCACCAGCGCTGGATTCTCTTTTCCAGTGGAGCCTCTCTGGGGGCATCTTGATAGGTCAGCATGGCTGCCAAGCACCCACCCACACCAAGGCTACTTCAACCTCATCCCTAACCCCTGTCCCTGCTCACTCCTCTCCACCATCAACCACCTTCATCCTTCAAGGAGGGCAAGGGGTGTCTAACCTGACTTCAGCTTCAGCTTTGGGCAGGAATCCAGCCCCGCCCCTAGCCTCTGCTTCCTGTCTCTCTGCTCTGGCAGCTAATTAGAATCCAGCTGCCTGGCGCCACAGATAGGGGACCAGGGACACCCAAGTCCCCTCTTTCCTTTCTAGGGGACTCTCGGGGTGAGCTGGAGACAGGCAGTCGGGGTGGGAGGAGGAGTAGGGACCAAGGGTGTACTGATGGCCTCCTCGGTCACAAGCTCCTTCCAGGCCATCAGTTGTGACTTGCAGTTTCTTCCTCCCCTACCCTCTGCTCCTGTGATGTCCATACCCCAGCCTTCAGGGCCACCTCAGCCTAGGGCCATCAACCTCACCTGCCAACAGCCTAGAAGAACTCACTCTAGGTAGGGCCTCCAGAGGAAGCACCATGGTGTCCCCCACCTGTCCCCCAGCCTACCCCTTCCACGTCATTCCAATGTGTTCCAAGTCTCTTCTTTCCAGTGTGGGATCCCTCAGTACAGCTCTGCTGCTCTTCCTCCCTCCCCCCATCCCAGAGTCCTTGAGAAACCACGACCCACTTAGGGCCCATTCCCCATCCTGCCTGCCTCCGTCTGCCTTGGGGCCTTTGCATGTCTTTTCCTCTGTGCAGTGACAACTCAGTTATCCACAGGGCTGGCCGTCATTCTGCTCATTCGGAACTGTTTATCTGGGTAGAAAACTGCCACCCAGGGACCTAGCTACCTTAGTTCATGGCCACCACACCCAACTCCTGGAGCAAGCCCCACATACTGAGAATTCGTATCTGTTGACTGAATCTCAGACCTACTGCCTCCCCTCCTGCCATCTCCCCCTTAAGTTCCATGGCAGGTCTACCTCTGTGTATAGCCCCCCACTCTGCCCCTCACCTTCCAGAGCTAAGGGACAGGTGACATGGTTCATATCATCCAAAGGTAGCACCTGCTGGCTTGTCAACCCTTGTCTCCTTTCCTCCCTTCTTGCACACCCACACCCCCGTCTGGGAGGGTCCCCTATGACATCCAGATCCTGGGCTCATAATCAGCAATTCACTATCAGCCTAAGCTTTCGCTCCTGCCCCCAACCACCCCTGACCTTCCTTCCCACGGTGGCAGGTCTATCAGTAAATCTGTCCAGGGCTGTCCTCTGTCCCTTCAGAACCATGACCAGCTCTCTTCTGACCGGCTAGCCCCCTTCCTCCCATTTATACTGGGATAGATCCTGCTGGCACTCACCACCCCCTCCTTCCCAGCCAGTCACAGGAGGCAGCCTTCACCTGCCTTTCCTAGAATTTTCTTTCCAGCTGTGCGAGCCTCAGAGGCAGAAGAATCTGAAGCTGCAAAGGTTGGCTCACTACATTCACACGAGGCTCTGTGAGTCCAGGTCGCCTTGAAACAATCTAGGGCCAGGTCTATCCTCTACCAGCCCGCCCCCAGCCCTACTCCCCCAGGGAGATAAAATTATTATTATACTGTTATGAGAGAGCAATAATCTTTTTTTTTTTTTTTTTTTTGGTTTTTTGAGACAGGGTATCTCTGTGTAGCCCTGGCTGTCCTGGAACTCACTCTGTAGACCAGGCTGGGCTCAAACTCAGAAATCCGCCTGTCTCTGCCTCCCAAGTGCTGGGATTAAAGGCGTGCGCCACCACTGCCCGGCATGCACAGTGGGCTTATCAGACCCTCATCAAGCGGGGAGTAATACTGGGTGGGAGAATGGGACATGACAGTGATGGACGGACAGACGGACAACGGCATGGGACCAAGTCTTCCCCAAGTCTGCATTCTTGATACAGAGACCCATCCAGTTCATGGCCCATCCACAGCAGAGGCTGTGAGGCTGCAAGTATACTCTCTAGCAGGATCAGACCCAAGAACCCCTCCTATCCAACAGTGGCAGCCACTTTCCAGGTCAGGATCTCAGAAGCCCAGGTCTGTTCCTGTTCTTCCTCATCCTGTCTTAGCTCAGGAGTGAGTCAGGGGTCTGTCGTCACTGTATTCCTTTGTTCTAATACTCTAGGCTTCCTGCAGGCTGAGGGATGTTGTGTTTTTAACACAACATAGGGGCTTTAGAGAGATGACTTTGTGGTCAAGACCATTTGCGCTTGCTGAGGACCCCGATTCAGTTCCCAGAATCCACATGGTGGCTCACAACCACCTGTAGCTCCAATACCAAGGGGATCCAATGCTCTCTTCTAGACTCCCAAGGTCACCAAGCAGAGATGGTGCATATACACATGAGGAAAACATACCCGTGTACATTATATATAAAACATGACATAATTTAAATCATTTAAATCGTTTTCTTCTAGAGTACAGATGAAACCTAGGGCTTCCTGAATTTACTAAGAATCCATTCTGCTTGTGAGCTACACCCCCAACCTCCAAACCACTTAAGCCTACAGTAAGTGGTATTAATTACAGGGTCATTTGACTGCTTGGTTTCTGAGTAACCCAAGCTGGTCTTTAAATTCACAACAGCCCTCCTGACTCGGTCTCCTGCAAGCTGGGATTACAAGTGCATGCTACACCTGGCTTCATTTACTATTACCTTGCAACAGGGCTTTACTATGCTGCCCAGGCTTTTGTGACCTCCTGGGCTCCAGTGACACTCTTACTTCAACCTCTCTCTAGCTGGGACTCCGGATACCAGTGTGCCAAGACATCCCCCCGCCCCAAGGTGCTGTTGGTTCTGCAGTTCCAGGAGTTACGTTAGGCCCACTGTAGGCAAGCATCCTTCCAAGGCACTGCACCCAGCCCTTGATTCTAGCTTGCTTGCTTGCTTGCTTTCTTTCTTTTTTTTCGAGACAGGGTTCCTCTGCATAGCCTTGGCTGTCCTGGAACTCACTCTGTAGACCAGGCTGGCCTCAAACTCAGAAATCCGCCTGTCTGCCACCCGAGTGCTGGGATTAAAGGCGTGTGCCACCACTGCCCGGCGATCCTAGCTTTCTTAAGGTTGGAATTGTGTGCATTTGACACTAGGCCTGTCTGGTTCCTTTTCTCTTGAAATGCTGAGGACAGGATCCCAGGCTGTGGGCTAGAAGCCGGCTTCTTAAACCATGGGTCATAGCCTCATGTATCTGAAGGTGAGACTGTGAAAGGGCCGACAACTTCTTACAACTGATCAAAACCTAATTCAAATCAAACACACGGAGAACAGGAGGCATTTCTACCAGGCTTGCCCGAACTGCACTGCAGGGAGAAATGTGGCTTCTTCTCCTTTCTTGCCTTTCTAGCAGGGGCATGATTTGATTGGCCAGCTGCAGACAGTTTCTGCGAGCATGTGACATCTGGGATTCTGGGGGGTCGGGTGGGGGGATATAAATTCTTCAGAGGGTATATAAATGCTAAGACCCCAACAGCCATTTGGTGGGTTGTTGGTTGGTTGGTTGGTTGCCATTGTTAAGTAGCAAAGAAGAAGCAAGAAGAAATTAGATATCCAGATGGCAAAGATCAAACTTGCCCCAAGGAACCCTAATCAGCAGGAAGAAGTCTAAGGATGAGGTCACTCCTTTCTCCTCCAACCCCTTTTCAGTCCTATCTAGGGTTAGGAGGTTGAAAGGGTGGAAGAGGGTGGAGAAGGAAGGAGGAGAAAAGAGCCCACGAAGTAGCCAAAGCCCGGCTGCACTGCACTCTCCAACTTCCCTGGAATCTTGGTTCTGAGTCCAGGACATCTGCAGCATGTGCCTTGGTTTCCACCCACTTAGCACCTACGGAGCGTGTACCTTGTCTCACAGACTAGACTGCCATAGGTACGCTCTGCTGTGTTGACTTCCTCCAAAGTGTTCTGTGCTTATAAAACCATGGTGGTTTAATATGGTTTAATTATGGGAAAACAAAAGAGCTTTTAATATTTCTACCATCATTCCTAAGCATGCAAGTATCAAATTAGTATGTCTTTGGATTGTATTATGATTTTTAAATTTGTTTGAGGAGGAGCTGGGAAGATGGCTTTGTGTACTACTGCTGGGCATGGTGGCACATGCCTTTGCTCCCAGTTCTTGTGAGGCAGAGGCAGGTGGATCTCTGTGAGTTCAAAGCTAGCCTGGTGTGCATAGTAAATTCTAGGTCAGGGAGTTGCATACTGAGACCTTGTCTCTAAAAAGCAAACAAAAGAAAACTAAAAAGTATCAGTCCATCCATATGTGCGCCTGTGCACTCGTGTGTTTATGCCATTTGCATACAGATGCCCACAGATGCTGGATTCCCTCAACAATTAGTCTTCTATAGTGCTGATGCTGTGTCAGGAATCCATGCAGTCCCAGGAAGGGTTAAAGCTTCCAGGATGGGGTATGCAAACACCACACTACTTCACAGCCTCAAGCACAGACTCTGCTGTCTGGGATCCAGAGCAACAGAAACTTACTTTCTCATTGCTCTAAGAGATAGGCCTGAGTTGAAGAGCCTGCAAACTGGGTTTCTATCAAGGGCTCCCTGACCAGCATGCAGACTGCCTTCTCACCTGTCCTCACTCAGCCTTCTTGGGTATGTAGGAGAAATAACCCTGTGCCTCTTGTGTTCTTATAAAGACACCAGCAGTCCCCCCTAGCTGGGACCCATGATAGGGTCTCAGTTAACCTTAGCTGGCCTACCCACTAAAAGCTCCCCAACCTTCTCTCCACTGAGATGGAGGGTGCAGAACTGTCAGTCCAGCTAGTTAGGAGGAATAGACAAGGAGGTCTTGAATTGAAGGCCAGTCAGAGCTACAGAGTCTGTTCAAAGCCAGCCTGGATAACTTAGACATTATTTCAAAATAAAATTTAAACTGAGTGCATATACCTTTAATCTCAGGACTATGGAGACAGAGACAGGCAGATCTTTGTGAGCTTGAGGCCAGTCAGTCAATACAGCAAGTCCCAGGCCAGGGTTATATATTTAATATATATTTAATATATATTTAAATTATGAGCATGGGGGGTATGTACACCTGAGTGCTGATGCCAAAGGAGGCAAAGGCACTGGATCCCCAACATGACTGACGGAAGAGATGAGAACTGAACTTGGGTTCTCTGGAAAGGCAGGCCACACACACCTAACATGTCGCCAGCCCTCAAATGAGAATTTATATAGTGGCCAGGGAGTGGCAGACCACATCGTGTCTTCGCTCACTCTCTATCTTACTTTTCTGAGACAGGGTCTCTTCACCAGTGTGTAGAGTGCCTGGCTAGCAAGCTCCTCGGTAATTCTGCAGCCTTGATCCTCCGGTCTTCAATGGGGTTACAGATGCACACACTGCCACACCTGGGGTTTTATGTAGGTTCTGGGGATTCAACCTCAGGCTGGCCTGAGCTTGTGGCAATCCTACTGCCTCTGCTTCCCAAGTGCTGGATGACGGGTGGGCACTCTCACACCTGGCTATATGCTTCTCATTTAACTTCAACAACAGAGAAAGGGGTTGCAGTCGCTACTTTATGGAATCCGGTACCTTCTTAGACTCCTGGGTGCCATCTCTGTCCAGCACAGTCCCCTCTCCCTGCCCCCACTCTCTACAGCATGCTTCTCTACTGAGGTGAGGGGCGCTCCCTAGCACTGGAGTCATTCCTGTCCCTCTTTTGGTCACAACAGTCAATGGCTCCCACCTTCCTCAGACCAAAAGCTTAAAATCCTCACTGGGCTTCCACCAATTACCCTACTGACATGGTGACTTGAAAGATGAAGAAGCCCCTCCCAGGCCCCAGCTGTGCTCCAGTTATGAGCGAATGGGATTCTATGGTGGCAGCTTACGGACCCAGGTGTGCATACACCTGTGACCCTGGGGAAACAAGGCTGGCGACTCCACTCTGGTGCGTCCTCCAGGGGCCACACACCTGCCTCTATGTTTGTGTCTGAGTTCTACACTTGCCTTTAGTCTGGAGAGGGCATGTGCAGCAGGGTCTGTCCTCGAGTGCCCTAGGGTGGGGATAGGCGTGTGACAGGAGGAGAAGCGGCTGCTGGAGGAGAGGGGGCGCCTGGAGCCTGCCCTAGCCTGCAGTTGCCATGGCAACCCTGTATGCTAAGTGGGTGGGAGTCTGAGAGTCTGAGGAGGGGTGACAGGCGACAAGAAGGGGGCGCTGGGCCCCTCCTGGCCTCACTTGCCTGTCCCTGAAACAGCCACCCCTTAGGCACCCTGTCTCCTGTCCTGGCTGTGGGCTCACCTCCAGCCACCCCTTAGGCACCCTGTCTCCTGTTCTGGCGTGGGCTCACCTCCAGCCACCCCTTAGGCACCCTGTCTCCTGTTCTGGCTGTGGGCTCACCTCCACTTCCACTTCTAGAAACCCAAGGCTGGTGGGCACTGTGCAGGGACCAGAACCAGTCTGCAGTAGAGGCCTGGGTCTGGATCAATCGGTTGGTCTTTTGCCTTCCTGGACCCTACATGGGACTGACAAGGGTGTCTGGCAAAGATGGAGCAGGTGCCTGGGAGCGTTGGGCCCAAGTCCTTTTCCAAGAGGGTTGGGACAAGGACAGGTCCCCAGTGCATACTCAGAACCTCAGACTCTCCAGACAGCAGCCTAGTCCTTCCCCACAGACAGCTGTACCGAATCCCCGTGCCATCTCTGTCATAAAGTCACTTCTTCCCTTATGCCCCGGCTCCTGCCCTCACTCTCTGAAGTGAGGTCAGGAGTGGCCAGCTAACCCCTGAACCATTCCCTCTGTCTTTTCCAAGAACACTCCATGGCTCCCATCTTCCTCAGACCAAATGTCAAAGCCTTCATTGAGGCCTGCACACAGTCCTTTGCCAGGACCGCTGCATAGACTGCCTACCCCCTTGTCTACCGGACTTTGCTCATGCTTCCTCAGAGCCCAGGAAGGCCCTGCCAACTCCGGTGTGCCAGTGTTCTGCCCTGCCTCTATTTCTTCACTTCCCGTGGCTCTGATGCCAAGGAACTGGCATTTTCATCATATGCTTTTCTCTCTCCTTGGGAGTGGGCTCTGCAGGGCTGTGTCCCAACACCCAGCAGAGCGGGAACTGGATATGTAAGTATTCGGTGGTGAAGCTTTGAAGGCTGCCCTGGCTAGAAGCAGAAATAGGACTGTCATGGGGTCAAGGCCAGCCTAGTCTACAAACTGAATTCCAAACCAGCCAACTTTAAACAGGTTGTGAGATTCTGTCTCAAAATAAATAAATGAATGAATTTTTTAAAAAGTAAAGGCTAGAGGTGTGGTTCAATCTCACTCATACACACACACACACACACACACACACACACACACACCCTTCTTGGTAAGGCATTCCCTGATGAGCACACACAAGCCCTGGGTTCATCCCCAGCTGGTTACCAGGTATCCCTGGATTATGGAGAGGCAAGCCACCCACAACACCCGGTACCCCTGCAAGCCTTTTCTCTAGTCCCCCATCAGTCTGTGCACCCCCACACCCTATATCCCTTCCCACACTGTGATTCTTTATGGTTAGCTCTCCGGGTGGGACTCAGGCCCAGCTGTTGATGGTCTGTTTTTCCCACCAGCTAGGGACCCAGAGAAGGCCCTGTCTCCATCTACCACATAGTCACCCTGAAGCACAGAATAGGTTCTTGTTTACTGATTAATAAAGACAAACTAGGTGCAACAGGCCAGACATGCAGGAGAGGCCCCAAGATGTGCAGTCAGGGAATGCTTCTCTGTGAGGGATGTGCAAAGGTCCCGAGGTAGCAATGTGTTGAAACAAGCTGGTAGCCAGCAAATGCAGGAGAGTGGAAGGAAGTGAAGGTGGCACCTGCTACAGGTCACACAGGCCCCTGCAATGACCTTGGCTTTTCCTGTGAACGCGGTGTAAACATTACTAAGCACAGGACTACTCTACCTTGAACAGTGGATTCTATGTGGATGGTAGTCCTGGGACCAGAGGGGGCACACCATCCTATTCACCCCCTTTCTCTTGTCCCCCGCCACCAAAGCTAGAAACTCACCCTTCCCAGTTGTACCTTCTATCCTATCAACCCTGTCCTGAATGCTGCCTCGGGAATACTGTGCCACCTCATCTCCATGTCTCAAGGCCAGGAACAGCTAAATACTCCTGGACCTCACTCTGATGCCTTTGGCTGTGAGGGTCTTTTCCTTTAGTGTCCCTCCCACAGGACCACCTGACCTGGGGCCACCCCCCACCCCCCCTTGCTTAGTCCAGGGACCCTACCAATCCCTGGCAGCTTAACTTCAGTTCTGTCAGCACAGATCTCATGGTGAACCTCTCTACCCTCCCAGATGAACCCAGAGCTTTCCAAACCCAGTGACAAGCCTGAGGTCCAGTCCAGCTTCCTACCCATGCTCAGCCACAACACCATCTCTTTCAGTTTGAGCCCTGCTTCTTCTTCACCTTAGGGAGTACTTCCTTCTCAGGCTTTCTAGCCAGTGTCCCCTCTTCTAAGAAGCTCTGATGGACCTGCCTGGCTGCTCTGCTCTCTACTGTGATACTCCAGTACCAGGGTAGCTGTGCTGTGTGTCCACCTCGCAGTGCCTCTGTTCACCTCAGCCTTACCTCCCAAGCCAAGGAAGAGCTGAAATCAGTGCTAGAAGCTGGGACCCAAGCAAACACTCTTGTCCCCCCTGATGACTGCATGCTGGCAGGGGAGAGTACGAAGCCCAGAAAGGGTGAGGGGGGAGAGGCAGGATTCTCAGTAAGACAAAGGGACAAAGCCCCAGAATAGCAGCCTCAGGTCCAAGGTTCGAATCCTGATGGGGTGCACTTCTGGCTAAATGATATATATGTAGGCCACAGTTTTGGAACTGTGTCACTCTGGAGGGGCACATCGAGTAGCATAGCATGGTTGGGAGCTCAGAATAAGGCTGGGTTTGGAGCTGCAGCAGCTCACAGTGGGGCACTTGCCTGGCATATGGAAATCCTGGGTCCCATCTCCACTGCCTAAAATAAATAGATAAATGAATGGTCTTTCCACCTGCTCTCCTAAGCAGCTACCACGTGTCAGCCAGCGCTGGGAAGCAAGAGAGAGGATGCTAAGGAAGTAGATTTGATCATGTTCTAGTACACTGAAGATAAAGCTGGGGGGGGGAGGTGCACATATAAACACACACACACACACACGTCTGTGTACCACAGATGTGCTGTACCCACAGAAGCCAGGTTAGGGACTTGTCTCTAGAGTTGTAGGCTGCTGTCAGTTGCCATGTAGGTGCTGGAAACTGGACCCAGGTCCTCTGGAAGAGCAGCCAGTGCTCTTAACCATTGAGCCATCACTTCAATTAAGTCAGTGCTACAAAGGCAAGAAAGGAGTCATGGAGAAACCCACAGAGGAAAAGGTGGTATTTTAGGTCATCTGTTGCTTGTGCAAAGACTCTGGGGATGGACCATGTTTATAGAACAGCCCAGGAAGAATGAGGAGATCAGGATCGGTGGGGAGGCAGCCAGACTATTCCTGATCGTGTAGTGACAATGTTGGTTTCTTTAAAAACCACAGAAATATGATAAGAATGTGCTTTCACTTTAATCCCAGGTGTGGGATATGGGGCTGCTTCAGATTGTCCACAGCAGCTGACTCTGATTTGCCTCCTGCTCTAGCAGGGGAGTGATTTTGCCAGTGACAGATAGTTATTGCAATCGTGTGACATTTGGAATTCTGGGGACTTTTCAGATAGTATATAAATGTTAGGGCCCCAAGAGCCAGGGTGAGTTGTTGGTTGGTTGCAGTTTGGTAAGCAGTCATATGCAAAGAAATAAGAAGAAACTAGGACCCTGATGGCGAAGATCAAACTCGCCCTAAGGAACTCAACATCCCTAACCATCAGGAAGTGACCTAACCATAACGTCACCCCCTTTCCCCTCTATCATTTTTCTCTCTCCTATCTAGAGTTAGGGGTTTGAAAGGGTGGAAGAAGGAAGAACCCACAAAGTAGCCAAAGTCTGGCTACATAATGCTGGGTCCCAAATCCCAAATGGGACCGGCCCTGAGCTGAGGTACTCCAGCAAGGTCTGGCAACTGTGGTTTGGTCACCGCCTATTCTGTCTGTGGTGAAGAGAAGGGTGAACTTGAAGACAGCCAGTCCAGAGTTCACAGAAATCCCCATCTTGCTTTATTTTGGGTGGGGGTGGATGTGCCAAACTTGTCCTCAGAGCCACAGAGTATGCTTCTCAGCTGGCCAGTTCTGCATTGGGATCAGTCTCGAGAGATTATCAGGTGCAGCAGTGGCGTCTGTGTAGGGCATTGTTGACATTCAGTCGGTGTATCTCTAAGGTGGTGTTGGGCACCCTACAGATTCCAGGGTACCCCATAAAGAACACCATGAAGAGCCTTAGTTAGGGGTTCCCTTGCCTGTCATCCCAGCACTCTGGAGGCTGAGGCAAGAGGGTGGAATGTTTATGTGGCCAGCCTGGGACACAGAGCGGAGAGAGGGGAAAGAGAAAGGGCTAGCATGCACGTCAGGATCCAACAGCAGGGCTACTGGGCCACTAGTAGCTCACAGTCCATGTGTGACTTTTAGGTTTTGTTTTGTTTTTAAGCCTCTACATAAGTGTGGGAGTTGTTTCTTTTTAGCTATAGGGCTTTTCCAATTTATTGACTGAATTGTTAATTTCTCCCCACTTTGGAAGGGGAGGTGAACAAGACAAGGAACTCTGGTTACTAGCTCCCCAGGGCCCAGAGAAGCCTAAACCATGGAGGATCCCATGCCAGAGAGAAGCTGGGTCAGTGTCCATGGGATGGATCTGTAACGACTCCCAGCCTCCTGGTGAGGGTAAGAGTTTCTCAAATTCCCCTCTGGAACCTAAAACCTGGAGCACAGTCATTTGGAACCATGTCCCCACATGTACTCACACACAAAGGTACCTTTGAGTACCAGGAGACTGTCCCCAGATGTACACAGAATTAAAGAATGTAAACATAGTTAACCTAGCCCATGCCTTGCTTCTTAAAGGGGACCTAGGTCAAAGGGTTATAGCATGGGGCCAAGCATGCCAGTCTACCCTCTGTTTTGCATTACTGTTATTATTATCTGTAACACGTCTATGTGTTGGGGAGGGGGTATGTGCACGAACGAGCTCAGGTGCCGCCGAGTGCAGGTGCACGAGCGCAGGTGCACGAGCGCAGGTGCCCAGTGCAGGTGCACGTGCACGAGCGCAGGTGCCACCGAGTACAGGTGCTGGGGATGTCAGATCCCCAGGAGCTGGGAACTGAATTCTAGCCCCGTATGAGAGCAGCACAATTGTGATTCCCAAGCCACCTTTCCTAACTTCTTTTGTGAGCTTTCCCTCTGTAGCCTGTGCTGGCTTCGAACTCATGCTCAGGCAACCCTGAGAGTTCGAAATGGCAGGCCAGTACCACCACAGGCAGTTCAGCAGAGTTCGTCTAGGGTGCCTGCTCCAGAAGTAACAAGACCCCTAAACCTCTAGATGGTACTCAGGCAGACAGACAGTAGACAGGCAACTACAGAGGTGTGAAGCCCACGGGCTCCACAGAAAGTCAGCAGGGCACAAGCTACGTCCTGGATGGAACTGCCTTTGTAAAAGCGGGACCTCCAGGGGCACAGTGGAGTTTGTGACGAGGGAGACGGGGTGGGGTGAGAGCCAGTGACGGCACTCTACACCTGAAAACTGGAACTCGAGAGGCCAAGGGCCTCTATGCAGTCTGGGGCTGCCCCTCCTAGGAGAATCTCAATCTCTCTCTCTCTCTCTCTGTCTCTGTTTCTGTCTCTGTCTCTCTCTCCTTCCTTCCCTCGTCAGGCTGTGAGCCTAGGGAACAGAAGTAGCCACTGTCTGAGCAGCACCTGGAATCTGACAGAAAAAGTACTTACAAGCATTTGCAGTTTGCTTGCAGAGGTGTACCAGCCCTTGTGGGACACACAGCAAGCTCACACTAGTAGGTGTGGGGAAGGTAAAGTCCTCCTGTCAGTGTGCATACAGACAGCTACTGAAGAGTCACCCCCTCAGCACAAAGGGATGCAGTGTGGACCTTCTCTGAGCACAGGAACAAGTAGCTACAACATGGGAACCATGGCAGTCACTAGCCTAGGCCTGAACCATAGAGTGTGCAAAAGAGGCACACACACAGATGTAAGCAGAAGTGGAGACCAACTCGGTTTGGAGACACCAGGTCTTCCCTGACCATGGAAAGCCCCATCCCCACCCCAGGACCCCACTTTCTGTACTCATTAGCAGACATTTGGTTCTATCTTAGGCAGAGAGGCTCACAGTCTTGCTGGGTACCTCTAGCTCACCAGGGAACCCCTACCTCAGGCAGCTCCTCCTCTAGTGTCCCCACAGAGGGGCTGGAGGAGGGGAAGTGTCTGGCAACTGGAAATCTGATCCCTGAGAGAAGCCCACACAGAAACTGGAGATTTCAGTGTCCTTGGCCAGGTCTGGCTGAGGAACCAGCAGAGGGCGGGAACACAGACCAGAAGCTCCCTGTCGGTGGTGGGAGTGGGAGGTGGCTCCTGCTCCTATTCCTCTTCTTTGGGGTATATGCTCTGGAGGTTTTGGGGGCCCACCTGACCCTCTTCTTTCCCCTCTGCTAGATGCCCATGCTGAGGCTGTAGCATTAGGGGGTCTCTTGCCAGCCTGGTGGGATAGCCAACACAGACATGAAAGACAGCAGGCAGCGCACAGTCCCATGTGCAGATGGAGACCAGAGGGCTTGACGCAAACAGACTCCTCTAGCAGGGCCAGGCACTTGCAGGCTCCTCCCCCCTCGTGGGGCTTCCAGAGCGCCCCCTAGGAGAAGGGGGTTCCCCAGGGCAGGCTGGGAATAGAAGCCTGGCTTCTCCTCTCTGGCCTTCCACCTCCTCCTCCCAGGCTCAGTGGCCCAGGTGCACTAGTCCCCAGCTCCTCATTCTCCCCCAACTCTGGGGGCTGTCTCCACACCCAAGGGTGTCCAGCAGCACAGGTGATAGTAAGGTACACCAGGCCCCATGAATGGTGGTAAGGAAGCACGTCAGAAGGCAAAAGCAACAGGGTGGCCCGAGCCAGGGGAGGAAGATGATGGCACGCCAGCAGGAGGGCCAGCACCCACACATCCACATACACGGCTGTGGCTCAGTGCAAAGGTGCCATGCCGCCAGACATGGAATTAGTTCTTTTCCGCCTTCCAGATGATTTTTCATCTCTGTAATTAATGGGCAAGTCATATCTGAACGGCATGGCAGGCAAATTGCTAGTTAGGAAAATCACAGATAATTTTCTCGATATGATAATGAAGGCTGTATTCCGTCTTTTATTCTCCCTGTTTTCATCCTACTTTTAAGTAATAAATTCGGCATTAGTGGGCAGGGTGTGTGGGGAGGAAGGAATTCACCTGTCCCCAAAGCTGGGACC
The DNA here is from genome assembly GCA_019843965.1 of Rhynchomys soricoides. Lineage (NCBI taxonomy): Eukaryota > Metazoa > Chordata > Mammalia > Rodentia > Muridae > Rhynchomys > Rhynchomys soricoides. The sequence continues at coordinate 1,680,856 of JADRCH010000041.1, forward strand.
TGTCTTAGCAGGCGTCCCCAACACACACACACCAAGGTCCCCAGTTCCTAAAACTGTGCAGATGGAGAGGAGGATGCAGGGATGTTTGTGGTGACCCTCAAAGGGACAGCCTGACGTTTCATGATTGATGGGGTAGTGCCAGGGTCTAGGGAGCAGGTAGAGCACAGGGAGCCATCAGGCTGTGGGCCAGACAGAGTTGGGTCTGGGGTCGGATTAAAGACTCCCGCCTGCCCTTGGGGTGCAGGAAAGAGAAGCAGGTACCAGCGGCCTCCCTCTTAGCAGCACTGGAGGTCAACAGGCCCAGAACAAACATCCACCCTCAGGTGTCCTCCACACCTGTCCCTACACTGTACAACTCCCTCTCCACACTGACCCTCCCTACTCCACTGGAGGCATGAGGGTAAGCAGAGAGGGGGGAGACAGAGAGAGATAAAGAGGCTGCCAGCCATCTTGGCGGCCATCTTGAACCCCTCCCCCAACTCCCCCAAAGGCACCACATGTTTGGATATGGGAAGACAAATCCGGCTCTGGGTCCCAGAGAGGCTGGAAAAGAAGGGGGCCTCTCTGGTTCACATTGGGACAGGAGGGACCATCCACAAAGATGCCAAAGCTGAGGAGAAGGCGAGGTGGGGAGACGAGGAAGGTACAGTTATAAGATGCTGGGCAAGGATAGGGCTGGAAGCTAAGCTAGACTAGAAGTGTACAGACTGGGATGTGTGAGCTTAGGGGCTGTTTGCCGGCGGGGCGCCGTCTTCACATAGGTGCCTGGGGCGCACTGAAGTGATGCCATTTGAGAGCATTTTCTGGCCACTGCATGAGTACACACTACCCTCCCACCACACACACACACACACACACACACACACACAAACTGGACCCTCAAATGGGACGATGACAACTGAGCCACACAGCTCTATTTCAGGAACACCTGGAAGAGGGGAGACAGCTCGTTCCGGTAGAGCCAACCTGACAGCCTCCATCCGTGCTTAACTGGGTACCACCAACAGAAGATGCCTCACAGCTGCACCAGGGTTGCCCAAGGCGCCCCTCCAAGCCACAACCCACTAGACTCTCAGACAGACCTCTCCCCATCTCACCCCCACCCCCCAACAGCGCCGCTGTCTCCCAGAGAAAAAACCCTAAGCCCAGCATCCTGCGGTGCCAGCCCCCCGACATGGCTTCTCTGGGGAGCCCGGGCCCGCGCGCTGCGCGCACACGCACCCTCTCCACTCACACCCAGACACCTACACAAACAGGGCGCCAAGCACCCGCGCGCACACGCACCGGGGACACGCAGGCACAGCCGCGCCGCTTCCCCACAAAGGCCGGCGCGCGCGCGGGCACACGCAGCCACGCGCGGGCACACTAGCGGTCCCCTCCCCCTGCAGGGCACCCTGCGGCCGCCCATCCGCACCCCCACCAAGCCCCCGGCGGGCGGGGACAGGGTGCCTCCCCCGCCCCTCCCGCCACGCACACCTGCCCAGGTGCGGCGTGGCCTGAGACTCCCGCACACTCACCTGTCCAGCGGCGCTTCGGGGTCGGCCGTGCGCGCTCCTCCGGCGGCTCCGCGAAGCCGGGCCCCCCGCCCGGCACATCTCCCGGAGCCCGGCCCAGGGGGAAGCGGGGAGGGGGTAGCTGAGCGAGGGAGGACTCCGTGTCCCTTCTTTCCTCCGGCCCAGCACTGCCGCCACCGACCAAAATTTAAAAGGGAAGGGGGAAAAAAAGGGGGGGAAAGAAAAGGCGGATCGAGGCGCTCCGGAGGCGGCCCCGGCCCCGGGCGCGCGGGTCTGCGCCCCTCCCGGGGAGCGAGGCGTGGAGGCGGAGGGGCGGGGGCGGCGTCAGAGCTCGGGGGGCTGGGGCGAGGCGGAGCCCCCCGAGGCGGCGCCGGCTGCCCGCATCTCCCCCGCAGCTCCGAGGCCCCGACGGAGGTGGCACGTGTGAGCCCAGGCGACTTCCCAGCGCCCCCGGACGGCAGCGGGCGAAGGGTTAACGCGGCTGCCCGGGCGGCCGCGCAGGCCCCCGCCGCCCGGCGGCCCCGCTCCTGGGCCCGCGCGGCCCCATCCGCCGGGGCGTCTCCGGCAGACGGCGGGGCGGGGGCGTCGCAGCGCCGACTGCTCCCTCGCCGACCGCTCGCGCTGCCCGCAGGGGTCCGGGACTACGCAGCTGGAAGCTGGCGCGGCGGCGTCGCGCCCCCGGGGTGGCCGGAGCAGGGGGCGCGGGGCTGGGCCCGTGGGCACCGCAGGACGCGCGGAGCGAGCGGGCGCGGGGCACCAGCAATGACAAGCCGCCTGCTCTCGGCACTGCCGGGCCCGCCGGCTCCGGGAGGGGGGCGGCGGGCAAGCGCAAAACCTGGCCTGGACTAACCGCCCGGGACTAGCCTCCGCAGCCCTCCCGTGCGCCCCGGGGAAGGGCCCGGAAACCTGGCCTGGAGTTCCACTCGCCTCCCCCAAGGAAAAGTGGGCAGAGGGAGGCGACACGCTAGATCCCCCTAGTTGGACCGGGGGGTGGTGGGGTGCGACGGGCAGCAGGAAAATCCGGAACGGACTCTGCAGCGGTGCTGTGCAGAAATGCGCCTAGCCAATGAGGGGTAAATGAGAGCTGTGCAAGGACTGCACAAAACCTGGTCCGGATTTGGCAGAGAGGGGAGGGACGCGATTGGGGTTGGGGGGAGGTAGCTGCGACAGGGCCAGATGCACCCGGGGCACCCAAATTTCGGTCCGGATTCTTCCGAGGGAGATGGAGTAATGCGTCAGGCCTGTGCGGTGGCAACAAAAAAGACCTGGACCAGAGCGTCTCCGACCCTGGATTGCAGGAGGGTCGGAGGGGGTGCTGCTTAGTGACTGACAACAGCGTAGGCTGTCCCCCATCTTTCTAACAGCGACGTGCGGTGGGAAGGGACAAAATGAGGGCTGGACTGAGATATAGAGGGATCCCGCGCGCTGGCTGCAACACAGCCGGCAGGTAAAAGCAGTATCTGGATCCTGGGTGATGCGACAGGAAGGGGATGTGGTGTGGATCCCGCTACCCTGGGAGACCAGACCTACAATAATAAAAAAAATAAAAAAATAAAAAAAAATATAAAAACGAGGGAAGGACGCAAAGCCAGGACTGGAGCGTAGGCGGGATGGGATGAGAACAGCCCCCTCCCCCAAACAGAAGAGAGAGCCTTGGCAACCGGACAGGGTCCTGGAGCTGACCAGGCTGCAGGAGCGGAGGAGAGGTTAGTTTCTATAAACGCCTCAAGCGTCTGGCTTTGGAGGGGGTGGGTAGAGAAGAAAAAAAAAAAATTGAATTTTAGGTTGATGGCGAGAGCAAAAGCCTGGTGCAGATTTTCACAACGTAAGTACTACACTGCAGGTGATGGACTCGGAGAAGTAGGGCAGCGGACCGGACTTGGATTCCTAGGCTTTGGACTTAGTGAGTGAAGCCAGAGGCTAGGTTCAGCCCCCCCCCCCCCCAAGCTAGAGATGAAGCCTAGGATTCCTTTTCTGGATGGGAAAGGCGGTCGACCTGGCCCAAATCTCTGGAGCCAAAGCTACCACAACCTAGACCTACAGTGGCGCGCGGGGGGGGGGGGTAGATAAAGCTGAACCTCGGGCCAAAACCAGGCACTTCAGCAATATAGACAACTCAGCGCTGGGGGGTGGGAGGGAGGCGTTCGGGGAAGGGGAATCCTGAGAGGTAAGAGCAGCAGAGCTTGGAAGCTGCCGCGCGCTGAGAATCGGTTTTAAGAAGGATGGGCAACTCTTCAGATTGATGGCTGAGGAGAAGCAAAAACTGGGCTTGGATCCTTGGGGAAGGGAATCCACCCAAAAGCAGCCTAAATACCGAATCGGGCAGCTTATTCAAGTTCAAAGTCCGGCTGAATGTTAGCACTCTGGAAGCCTTAGGAGTGCAGATAAACCCCGATGTGGATTTTCAGAGAATGTGATGTGCTGAGGTTAGAGCGGGAGGTGGGGTGGGGTGGGGGATGGGGTGGGATAAAAGTCCATCTCAATGTCCATGGAAGGCGCAGGGCTGACCAGGCTGTCTGCTGAGTGGGTTAAAGTCAGGAAAGGGTTTGCGAGTGGAAGAACTTGGGTGGGTCTTGAATAGGAACAAAGATTATCCACGAAAGCCTTAATGTCTATGGATAGGCCATTAACCTGTTTCCAAGAATCCCTTCTATGTAGCACGCCCTGGTGGGAGATTGGGCGGGGAGGCACCGCTGGATGGATGGGAGGTAGGAGCCACGACCAAAATTTTCATTCCTACTCCTTTAAAAAACAAAAACCACTTTTCTTCCAGGATTAGGGGTTCTTGGCTCTTCAAATCCTAAACCCTGTGGTCTCCAAACTTCAGGGAGGAGTACCTATGTGAAATGCTGCCCCACACCCAGGGAAGTCTCCATGTTTGAAAAGAGGCAGCCATGAACCTAAGTGATCAGGTCCTTGGAACTGAATCCAGGGACCCAGAGAAACACCTTGAGCGCAGGAAAGATCCTATCCTTTTGGTGACTGACTGATGGAGAGGAGGGTTCCCTCTCTCTGTGCCAGTTTCCTACTTTGACATAGCAGGGGATCTCTAGAAAGCTCTACTCTCCCAGCATCTGAAAGTGGTGTGTGTGTGTGTGTGTGTGTGTGTGTGTGTGGTACTGAGGCTGGGGTGTTCAGTGGCCTAACTGGTTGCCCGGCATGTGTGAGGGCCTGGATTCCACCTCCAGCCCAAATGGAGAGAGAAGAGTCCTTTAGCTTTTACTTCTCTCCCCTAGCAACCCACCCATCTCTCCTGCAAAAGCAATCCAGGAGGAATTTTGAACTAGCCTTCTCCATCATGAGGAAAAGTCGTGGTCTATTTTTCTCAGGACCAAGGCTCAGTTTGGATAAATCCTGGCAGGATGTCCCCTCCCCCTCCTGCTTTCCAGAGCCCTTCTCTCCCCCAATTCTGGTGGCCAGTGGTGCGCCCCTGGTGGCGGCAGAATTGGCTTGCCAGCCTCCATCCTAACCGTGGATCTTGGGTTCTTGGGCAGAGGGCTCAAAAGGCAAAGGATGCAGGGAGGTTGTGAACGCGAATAGTCACCGCACACCCTGACTCTGCCTGCGCAGTCGCAGTGGAGGCTGTTCTGGCAGCCGGGCTCCCGGAACCAAAGCTTATGCATGTGCGCGCGCGCAGACTCGCCCGCTGCGGGTACCTCTAATCCCCAACTCCTTAGTGGTACCCAAGGCCCTGACACAGCGCACTTCACTTCTAGCATTCTGACTTTCACTTTGGACTCTGTGCAGAGTGACCACGTCGTTCCTTGGCACTATATTCTGTACACCTGGTCCCATTAGATCCTTATGGACAGGCTATCCCGTATCTTGGGTTCCCCTGAGTCTATAGGCACAACACCCCATCTTTTGAGCACCATGTACTTGAGGGCACCGATGTGCAGAGTGTCTGGGCATGAAGGTACCCAATGTTCTGCATCATTGGGATCCCATAGTCTGAGCATCTAGTATGTTAGGCACCTCAGTCCAAGACATAATAGTACCCTTCTGGGCTCTCAGTGTATGGGGCCTATGGGTTCTGGCTCAGTGAGCCCTTGTCCCCAGGATTCCAAATTTGTCTCAGGCCCAGTGCCTTCCAGGGGACCCCTGCTGCACCTGCAAGATCGACCGGACCTGTCATGGGAGCTGGATGTTTGGGATTTTGTGCGCTCTTGTGGTCCCTGGGGGCTCCCTGTACCGGATCCCTTGAGCAATTTCTGAGCTTTCTCCAGTACCACACTCAGTACCCACTCAAGTGAATGCGAGATAATGACCTCACTGAGCGCTGGACACCTTTAATTCCAAAATTCAGTTCAGTGGCAGTGAACAAATGATCTCCTCTGGGACTGACATTCTAATCGGTGAAACAAACAAATACAAGGTCCTGCAAATGCATACAAGGTGCCACCAAGATACAAGTGTCACCAAGGAAAGGAAAGAAAATGGACCCGGAAATGGTGGCAGGTTTTGTGAGGTAGGAGTGGGAGGTAGGACTGCATTGGTGTTATACAAACTCTCCGAGCAGTGGTGGCACACGCCTTTAATCCCAGCACTCGGGAGGCAGAGGCAGGCGGATTTCTGAGTTCGAGGCCAGCCTGGTCTACAGAGTGAGTTCCCGGACAGCCAGGGCTACACAGAGAAACCCTGTCTCGAAAAACAAAACAAACAAACAAAAAACCACTCTCATGGCTTCCACTGTACAACTTTTAGTTAGGGGAGGCCCCTGAAGGTCTCTCTGAGAAGATGGGATTTGAATAAAGATCTGAGAAAAGGGAGGAGCCCAGGGTTGGGGTGGGAATAGGAGGAAGGTCCTTCCAGGCAGAGTGAACAGCCTTTTCCAGGGTCCAGAGGCAGGCGCGTTGAGCAGAGTAGTGAAGGTCCCTTGAGAGGCGGAGGTAGTGAGTATTTTGTCGTCTTAGTGGGCTGTGAGATGGAAGCTACAGAACGTCGTTGAGAGAGGAAAGGGAGGGTGAGAACTCAAGTGTGCACAGGTCCTTCTGGCCACTAGGGGGAGTGGGTGGGGTCAAGAGCAAATGCCTGAGACTGCGGACGACTCTGAGAGTGAGACCCTGGAGGGTAGCAATGGAGATGGGGAGGAAGATTTGAGGGGCTGGAATGTGGTTCTATAGTAGAGCACCTGCCTAAAATCCCTCAGTGAGGGGCTAGGAGTGTCTGTCAATCTTAGAGTGCTGCCTTAGAATCTCCTAGGGAGGAGCGGGTTGGGCTCTTGCCAGGGCCTTAATCTCTCCCAGGCAGTGTTCCACCCCCTGCACAGCAAGGAAGTGGAGCGAGGACAGAAGCAGACCACAAGATAGCTGAGCATCAGGAGGAGTGGGAACATCTGGAGGTTAGCTGCAATATTTACATTTGACCCACCAACTAGCAAGCGCTCTAGCAAGTCAGCCCTGGGGACATGGGCCAGGTGTGAGGAGACCCCTCCTCCATCTCACAGAGGAGCAGTCGAGGCTCCAGCAGAGCAATTACAGAATTGGAGTCAAAGCTGGGGAGGAGGCACATGTCTGTAATCTCAGCACTCTGGAGGCTGAGGTGGGAGAAATGCCATGACTTTGAAGCCGCGTACTATGATAGTATATGATTCCATTTGGTGTGAAATACCAAAAAAAAAAAAAAAAATAGAGACAGGAAACAGATGGGTGGTGGCCTGAGACTGGGAAAGAGATGGACAGTGGCAGCCAATAGGGTTTTCTATTGGAGGTGAGACTGGTAGAAACACTGCGGACCTAGACACATGTACTAAGCCCTAGGTTGTTCATCCTGGAGTGGGTAGCACTTACTTTTACATAATGATATTTTAGCCTCAGTTTTAAAAAATAATGTGAATGGGACAGCGAACTGGCTCAGCAAGTAAAGGCATTTGCTATCAAACATGATGATCTGAGTTCGATTCCTGGAACCCACATAGTAGAAAGAGAGAACCTACTCCCACTAGTTGTCCTCTGAGCTACGCACACTCACGCAAGCGCACACACATACTACATAAAAATTTTAAAAGTTATAAGGATGACTTGCGAGAGCTAGGGAGACTGGGAAGCTGGTCATCAGATGAGAGGTTAGTGAGCGCTGGCACAGGATGTAAGGGAAGGGTGGCCAAGTTTAGGGTATGTTGTAGATACTTCTTAACCATTGCATCTCCATGGTGCCTAGCACCTCGTCCTTCTCATTCCTGAGGCCCTCTGCACAGCACTATCCACCTTAGAGTGTTCTTGTCTGTTGTGGATGTCCTCCGCAGCACATGTGTTGAAGGCTTCGTCCCCAGTTGGGAGTCAGAGTTGGAGCTATGTTAGAGATCTTTGACTCACAAAATAGCTTCCTTATTTTCTTTTGCTGTACTACAAAATCATGGCCAAGGCACTTAGAAAAGAAGGCGTTTATTTGGAGTTTACAGTTTCAGAGGGTTAGAGTCCATGACCACCATGGTGGGGAATATGGCAGCATTCAAGCAAGCATGGAACTGGAGCAGTAGTTGAGAGCTCACATCTATGACACAGGCTCAAGGCAGAGTGAGCTAACTGGGAACAGTGTAGATTTTAAACCCCAAATCCCGCCCCAGTGACACAACCCCTCCAACAAGACCACGCCTTCTAACCCTTCGCAAACAGTTCCACCAACTGTTCAAGACCAAGTGTTCAAACATATGAGCTTCTGAGGGCTATTCTCCTTCAAACCACCACACTAAGGATGACATGGAAGAAAACCGAGATTCTCCTTCCTTCCTGTCTTCCCAGTTTACTTCCTGTTCAGGAACTGATGGTGTGTTCCCCACAGCTCCTACCAAGAAAGATATGTTGCCTTGCTGCAGGCTATATGTGGGCTGAAGATATGACTTTGTTGCAGATGTGCTACATAGTTGGTGCTTACCTGCCACACTACACAGCAGCCTAGTGTGTGTGTGTGTGTGTGTGTGTGTGTGTGTGCGCGCGCGCGCGTGCGCGCGTGCATGCATGGGAGAGTTCCACCCCCATCACTGCATATATAAATAGGGGAAAACCTTCCTTCTTTATAAATTGCTTTATTTCAGGTATTTAGTCGCAGACCATTTTTATTTTCTTTTTGTTCTTAAAGAATCAAGTCAACAACTTTATTATCAGTTACGTGCTTCACTGGGGCTGGCAGAGGGGAAAGGAAGGTGCAAAGAATGGTTTAGGGGTTGTTAAAAAAACCCAGGTTTGTACACATTCTGTTCACACGTGGTTGTAGGGCTGTCTCCCCTGCGGGTCCCCAGATGCAGGCCTCCTTTCTTTCTTTTTTTTTCTTTTTCTTCTTTCTTTTTTTTTTCCTGACTGGGTATCTCTAACTCCCATGTGGGAGTTCAAGAATTAGAGGTAGGGCCCACCTCACAAGGTCTTGTATGATGCTGTGGATTGAACCTAAGGCCTAGTGCATGTCATGTAGGCCCTCCATCAGCTGAGCCACATCTGCAGCCTCTTGTGTTTTTCTCTGATTTGTGTCTTTTTACGGATATCAGGAGGTGGGACATGTTTGTTCCTCGTCCACTGGTATAGGTCCACAGTCCAGAACTGCTCCAGGCAAACAGTAGTGTTCATAAGGAGGGGAAGGAGTAAGCAAGAGTCCAGGAGGCTGCTGACCTGGTTCCAATCTAAGCAGTAGGGATAGGTGGGCAGGTTGAGTGTTGAGAGCTTAACAGGAACCCAATCGGTCCCGTTAAAATAGACCGCGCTTCTTCCCCCAGCCACTAGGGGCCGCTGTCCTACTGTTCTGTAACTGCAGGTGAGGCGGCGGGCGCGTCCCATCTCCCCAGGCGTGCGGGAGGCTCAGCTGCCTACGGGGCCTGGAGAAGGGAAGCTGAGGTCTGAGGGGCCCGAGTGAAGGAGAAGGCAGAGCGTGCCTGAGATGGGGACTGCGGGAAGAAAAGAGTGTGGGGGGAGGGGGGAGGTGAGAAAGGAGGCCATTCAGTGTTGCAGAGACTGGAGGGTATAGGAGTAGAAAGGAGTGTGAAAGATGCCACCCCGGACACACTTCAGAGTAGGGATCAAGACACAGGTGAGCACCGAATGCTTTACTGGTGATGATTTGGTTTGATGCCTGGGACCGGCTGAGATGACTAGGGTGTAGGGCTGGTCGGTAAGGTGATGAGCATCCCCAGGGGAGCTGATAGGAAGGAGGGAGGGGGAGCAAGCGAGCATTCATTGGGTGGCAGAAAACGTGAGTGAGCCCCAGGGAGCCAAGGCAAAGGTGAAGGTGGAGGTCAGGGAGAGACTAGGAGAGAACACTGGGGCCTTCCTCAAGCAGAGGCTTCAGAGGCTGCCTCAGTAGAGAGAGGCTGGCAGGCTGGAGATGGAAAACTTTCCTGGTTTTGGAAGAGAATCATAGTGTAGAGGTTCTGCGGGTGTTGCCAAGGAAAGCATAGGCAAACTCCAGGCTGAAGTGGGCGCCAGGGAGTGGTGGGGTCTGAGGCCCTATGGAAGGGTCAAATGGGACTGAAGGGGCCCTGCGTGCGTGCGAGGAAGAGATTTGAGGATGGAGAGAGGTCGGGAAAGGACAGAAAGCACAAGGGTGGCTTCCACGGAGGTGGGTGCTGGAGCTTCAGGCGATTCCTAATGACGTGCACGCCTGCCGAAGTTACAGAGCCATTGTGGACCCAGGAATGAAGACAGCGGTGGGGTCGGGGGTGTGGGGGGGGAACCAATGGGGACAGAGGACAGCAGCCTGGAGAACTGCAGTCACACACACCTCTCTACCTGTTTCTACAACTCCAGCGGGATACTAGCACATGGGAACTCGTTCTGTTGAAAGAGTGGATCCTGCAAAAGAAGCCAGAACTCAGCGTGGCTGTGTGGGTTCTCTTCTTGTTACCAGAGCCAATGTCTGACTTACAGAGAGATTCACCACAACGGAGGATCTGGTCCACGACCCGATTAGCCATGTTGCTTCTGGGCTTGTGTGGAAGCAGGAGACAGTGCCTGTACATAGCCAACCATGCTAGGGCTGGGAGATGAGAACACACTGAGTGTGCTTCCCCTGGCAGCACTCACTTCTCAAGGGTTCTGCCATCTTGTAGCTCGGTGAGACTCTATGAACACACCCCTGCACGCTCATGGCTTGTCCAGCTGGTGGCACTGTGTTGGAAGGTTCTGGAAATTTTGAGAGGTGAGGCCTAGCTTGAAGAATGAGATCACTAACAACATGTCTTATAAGGTTCTACCGTGTCCCCAGACCTGGCTTTTTCTGCTGCTTCCTGTTTGCACTGATGTGAGCAATTCCGCCTTAGGCTATCAAGCGGAGGCGTCTGCTTGGGAGCACACAGCTGAGTAAACCTGGAGGGAGGCTTATGAAACCATGAGCCAAAGAAATCTTCCCGCCCTCAAGTTGTTCTCTCAGGATTTTGGTCATAGTAATGACAGACCAACTAACGAAAGCACCAAGGTGGGGACCAAGCTTTTAACACGTGGGCCTTTGGTGGGAGCACTCCAGATCTGATCTGTAGTTTATAAAAATCCCCCAGCCTCAGATCTACCGAGAAAAACTGCTGTCATGCAACAGCTGCACCACTGGACTAAGTCACAGTGGGGACAGATAGCAGACATTGTGTGATTCCTTCCCTGGGACATTTAAGGACAGAAGCAATCCAGAGATGGTGCTGTCCTCAGGGTATCTTAAACACAGCATTGTGGGTGTTTATAGCTGACAAGTCTAGAGAGAGACTTGCCCAGTGCATTGTGGGGCAGGAGCAGCACCCTCAGTTGCCATCTGCTAGATGCCAGGAGCATAATCCTGGTTGTGACAAAGATCTTTTAGGGGTGGAAGCAACAATACTCTCAGAGGAGAGCTTTGGACCAGTGAGACTCTGTATAGAATATTCACTGCAACACGGACTTCTGGGATTTTCAACGGTCCCTATCTTGAGGTAGATGGTGGTGATTTGTGTAGAAAATTTTTTTTAAAGGGACCAAGGGCATGGTTTAGTTGTTAAAGTATTTGTCCCATAATTAAGAGCCTGAGTTCAAGGCCTAGCACCCAGGAAAAGCTAGACAGTAATGTGTACCTGCAGGCCCTGAAGAGCTGAAGCCGTCTCCCTGGGATTGACTGGCTAGCCAGCCTAGCCTAGTCGTTGGGCTGTCTCAAGTGTCTATTTGCAGAGTCCCTGCCTCAAAAATTAAGGCGGAGGGTTGGCAAGATGGCTTGGCAGTAAAAGCCCTTGATGCTAAGCCTGGAGAAAGACCTAAGTTTGATACCCAGAACCCTCATGGTAGAAGGAGAGAGTTGGTTCCGGACAGTAGTCCTCTGCCCTCCACAGGTGTGTACGTGTATGTGTGTGTACCTGTGTGTGTGCACATACATGTGTGTGCACGTGTGTGGATGTGTGGATGTGTACGTGTGGGTGTGTGCACATACATGGAAAATGTAAAGCTGGGCAGTGGTGGCGCACGCCTTTAATCCCAGCACTTGGGAGGCAGAGGCAGGTTGATTTCTGAGTTCGAGGCCAGCCTGGTCTACAGAGTGAGTTCCAGGACAGCCAGGGCTACACAGAGAAACCCTGTCTCAGAAAACCGAAAAAAAAAAAAAAGAAAAAAGAAAATGAAATGGAAATTTTTATTAAACAATAAGGTGAACAGTAACCGGGGACAACATACAATATCTACGTCTACCCTACCCCCAACACAAATAAATCCACACAGGAAGGTTACAGACCTGTCTTCTTGCTCATAACCAGAATACCACTGAGGGGCTGGGGGCATGGCTCGGTGGTAGAGCCCTTGTCTAGAACTCTGCCAAGAACGGCTTCAGATGCCATCCAGTGGGGGGGGGGGGGTACTTGCCTAAGGCCTTTAGCTCTAGACTCCACGGCTATGAAAGGGGCCCAGAGCCAGTGTTCCTCTAGTCTGGGTTGGGACTTACAATGCAATCAGTGCACTTGCCTGACTGTGGCCTTGGGTTCCATCCCCAGCATCAGAAATACAAATACAAAAGCAAGATGCATGTGAATCACATCACAAGAGTCAACCTTCCACAGAGCCACCACCCCTCAAAATTCAGGAAGTGAGAGAAGCCAGACCCCAAGCCACTGGGTGCTTGGGTCTCTGTGTGGAATGTGTAGAGCAGACAGACCTCAGAGAGCTCAGAGGTAGCTCAGAGGCTGCAAGGGGCTGGAGAAAAAGGAGAGAATAGATGACAGCTTTGAGTGGTCTAGAACTGAGAGATGACAGTCACACAACTCTCAAATGTATTGAGCTGTACTTTGGTACTGGGGCTGGAACCCAAGACTTTGAATTGGTAAGGCCCCTAACACTGATCCCAGGCTAGCCCAGCCTAGCCCTTGACTTACCTTGCTATTATTTTGCTTATTTATTTTGCCCTTCATGTGTGTGAATAACGCATCTCTCCTGCTCTGTCAGCTCCCTTCTTTCTGTACACATCTCTTTGCCAGACTCAAGACTTTTGTTTTGTTTTGTGAACCACTGCAGGCCCATCTGTGTGATCCTGGGTTTGGTGCTACCCACGGGGGCCTGGGGTGCAGTTTTCTTTTCTTTGTTTCTTTAGATGACACCGTCTCATTCTGCAGCAGTCTGGCCTGAAGCTACAGAACCCAGGCTGGACTCAAACTAATGGCAATCCTCCTGCTTCAGGCAACTGAATTCTAGGACGTCAGATAACACAGACCTTTACTGCTTGTCTAAGCAGTACATTTCTACAGTACATAAATTACCACACCTTGGGCATTTTCTTGTAACAACATGAACACACAACAGTGACAGGCAGCCATAGGTGTCAAGATGTGGTTGCAGCCGAGCAGTGGTGGCGCACGCCTTTAATCCCAGCACTTGGGAGGCAGAGGCAGGCGGATTTCTGAGTTCGAGGCCAGCCTGGTCTACAGAGTGAGTTCCAGGACAGCCAGGGCTATACAGAGAAACCCTGACTCGAACCCTCCCCCCACCCCCGCTCCCTTCCCCCCCCCCCAAAAAAAAGATGCGGTTGCCTTTTTTCTTTTGTGGGAGAAGTGACCACCATCTTCCTGCCCCAGGCTTCCAGGCTTTCTCAAGTTTCACCTGCCTTCTCTCTGCTTCAACTCTGCAGATGCAGGCCTGAGTCGCCCAGGCGGCCACAGCTGGTCTGACTTAGTGGCTGTCAGGGCTTCCCTTCCAGTCAGCAGCTTGAGCTAGCCTCTGGTCCCCAGCCTCTGTCTTTCCAGGGCTAACAGGTCTGGATAAGAGGGAATGCTCCCTGGAGCCAAGAGAAACTTTTTTTTCTCTTTTGTCTGTCTCCAGTTTGCCTCAGCCTCTCTTTGCAGGAACACCATGCATTGGAGGCATGGGAGGCCTCTCTTCTTTTGATTCTCCTGTTTTGTTTGTTTTTCCAGACAGGGTTTCTCTGTGTAGCCCTGGCTGTCCTAGAACTCGCTCTGCAGACTAGGCTGGTCTTGAACTCAGAGATTTGCCTGCCTCTGCCTCCCGAGTGCTGGGATTAAAGGAATGTGCTACCACTGCCCAGATTCTTTTATTATTTTATATTCATAAAATCATGGATCTTATTGTGACATTTTCATAAACACATATGTTGATCACATTTGCCTCTCAAATCTGGCCATGGTGGTACACACCTGCAGGCTTAGCTTTTAGGATGCCAGGAAGCCAGAAGCTGCAGGGCATCCACAGGTATAGAGTGAGTTCGAAGCCAGCCTGGAATACACGACACTCTGTGTTCTCAAAAAAAAAAAAAAAAGTCCCCATCATCCCCTCCCTCCCACTGTCCCCATTCACACACACACACACACACTCACACTCACACACACTCACTCACTCTCACTCACTCTCACACACACTCACACACTCGCATACTCTCACACTCACACACTCACACTCACACATTCACACACACACTCACACTCTCTCACACACACACACTCACACCAGTGTAAATAAAATAAAAAGGAAAGGAAATATTAAAACATGACTAGAAAGCCATCAAAACAGACATTCCCAGAGGCCCTGGGCATGCAGCTCATGGGCAGTGCCAAGGTCACTGGGTCCCCAGGCCCCATCAAACCACCTTTTCAGATTCACCACTCTTTGTGTGGCTACGAGTGAATTGGTGGCTGACATCCTCCTCACTCTGAGGCTGAGAAGTGGGAGGGAGAGGAGGAGACATTTTTCCATCTGTTCTTCCTGTGATGAAATGCGGTTTACACTGGGAATACCCGCCTCTCTTCCCATCTCTTCTAGGCTTCAAGGGGACAAGTCATATAGATTCCAGCAAATGGCTTTGCTGTGTGCTCACTGGGGTATGTTAATAATGGCTCATTTTATGCCCTGGAGAGGGAAAATAGTCCATGGAGATATTGGAGATATGGGCCTCGTATTCTCTCTCTCTCTCTCTCTCTCTCTCTCTCTCTCCTGTGTGTTTGTGTGTGTGTGTGTGTGTGAGAGAGAGAGACAGAGAGATTGTGTGTGTATGTCACCCCCAAAGAACATTCCAGAACATCCTATTGAGATCCCAACTGACTTTTCTTTCATTTATTTATGTATTTATTTATTTTAAATTAAACTTACATTTCTTTCTTTCTGGGGGAGAGGAGTGTACACAGTACCCACATGAAAGTCAGAGAACAGTTCTTGGCAGTGGCTCTCTCCTTCTGCTTGGGTCCTCACCTCTGGGAATTTGAACTCAGAACTCAGTTGGTCTGGATGGGCAGCAAGTGTTTTTACCTGTTCAGCCAGTTTGATGACTCTATTGTTTTGGTTTGGTTTGGTTTTGGTTTTTCGAGACAGGGTTTCTCTGTGTAGCCCTGGCTGTCCTGGAACTCACTCCGTAGACCAGGCTGGCCTCAAACTCAGAGATCCTCCTGCCTCTGCGTCCTGAGTGCTGGGATTAAAGGTGTGCGCCACCACCACCACCCCCCCTCCTCATTTTGGTAGGAGGGAACCTATTTACTTTTGATACAAGGTCTTGCATGTTCCAGACTGGCTTCCAACTCACTTTGTAGTTGAAGATAACCTTGAACATCTGATCCTTCTGCCTCCGCTTCTGATGCTGCATCATCTGATTCTGACATGCACCATCACGTCTTCTGTGGAGCTGGGGATCCAACCCTTGGTCTTGGGCATGCGAGGCAAGCATTCTGCCAACCTACTCACATCCCCAGCCCTGCCAGGTGACCTTTCTATTTAAGTGTTGCTGGCTGGAATGCATTCCTACCTAGAATGAAGGCGTTTGTCGGAGAACATGAGTCCAGTCAGTGAGCGCTATCTGTAGCGCCAGAGCTCAGGCACAAGCGCTAGTCTTCCAAAGCTTTACCATTTCTAGATGCAGATTCTTTTTTAAAGAATTATTTATTTATTTTATGTATGTGAGTACACTGTTGCGCCAGAAGAAGGCATCGGATCCCACTACAGATGGTGATAAGCCACCATGTGGTTGCTGAGAATTGAACTCAGGACCTCTGGAAAAACAGTCAGTGCTCTTAACCACTGAGCCTTCTCTCCAGCCCCGTGGCTGCATATTATAGATACTGAAGACAGTGATATTCACAAAGAATTCATGCTGGGGTTGTAAGCACCCCTGTATTCCTAGTACTGGGGTGGGGTGGGGCCGTATCATGTGGACAATAAAACCACATCTTGTCTCTAAGTGAATGAATGAACACTTTGTCTGAGGAGATAGCTCAGTATAAAGTGTCCACTGCATAAGCACTAGCCTTGGTTTGGATCCCCAGCACTGACAGGCCACTCAGGAAGCTTCGGGGTCAGTGACAAACCCCGTCTCAAAAAGCAAGGTGTGGGGTTGGTGGTATGGTTCATAGGGTAAAGCCACCGGCTGTCAAGCCTGATCACTAAGTTCAATCCCTGGGGTCCATAAAGTGGAGATGATGACTCCGCAATATTGCACTTTGACCTCCATTCTCACATTATGGAACATATACACACACAAAATAAATACTATATGTCTAACATGAACAAATAAGGTGCACACATGAACATATGAATGCACACAAGAATACATACATGAACACATACAAAACAAAAAATAATAATAATAAAAATAAAGACCACACCGGGCAGTAGTGGCGCACACCTTTAATCCCAGCACTCGGGAGGCAGAGGCAGGCGGATTTCTGAGTTCGAGGCCAGCCTGGTCTACAGAGTGAGTTCCAAGACAGCCAGGACTACACAGAGAAACCTTGTCTTGAAAAACCAAAAATAAATAAATAAATAAATAAATAAATAAATAAATGCATGCCAGTGTTATAGCTCATTAGTGAGCACTTGCCCAGCATGGACAAGGTCTTGTCTTGCATCTCCAGCTCTGCTGAGGATGATGATGATGATGATACCACTAAACCATGCTGGTGAGATGGCTCAGCAGCTAAAAGGAACCTGCTGCACAGCCTTGGATTCTGTCTCTGTAACTCACGGTAGAAGGAGAAGTTACTCCTAAAGGAGTTACTTTCTTTACTTGATTAGTTGTTCAAGGTCATCCTGAGCTACATAGTGAGTTCCCAGCCTGAGCTCTGTGAGACCCTGTATCCAAAAAAAAAAAAAAAGCATTACCCCAGGATATCAAATCAGATAGTTTCCACACAGCAGTCCAAGTTCATAGTGCTGACCAGAGACAGAGATGAGCAGTCTTGGCTCGACTGCCACATGTCCCAGCATTTGTCACCTCCTCTGTAAGGTCACAGTCCTGTTCAGTAGGTCTCTAAATGTCCTCACCGTCTACCTTGGAGGCTTAGGGGTTTCAACTCAGAAACGTGGAGGAGCACAGATTCTGAAAACGGTACTTCCCTGCACCCTCCCTCTATGCAGTGGGTTAAAGGTCAGCCTCCCTCCCTTCACCCTTCCTCCATGCAGTGGGTTAAAGGTCAGCCTCCCTCCCTTCATCCTCCACCCATGCAGTGGGTTAAAGGTCAGCCTCCCTTTGGGACATCCTCATAACCTTGAACCAGTCAGTGTGAGCTTTTCTGGGAAAACAGGGTCTTTGAAGCCATAATTAAGAATCTCCACATAAGATCATGGTGGGTTGCGGTGTGCCCCAATCCATTGGCAAGTCTCTCTGTGAGAGAAGAAGGAAACAGACAGACATAGACACGGGGACAAACACTGAACCTGGAGCTTACTGTTCCAGCTAGACTGGCTAGCTAGGCCCCTGCAACCTTCTTGTTTCTCGCTCTGCACAGTGCTGGGTTACAAGCTCAAGCTGCTATGGCCAGTGTGGGGATCCCAGCCTTGTGCCTCCTGCTTGTGCGGCAAGCACTGCCCACCAAGCCACCTCAACAGAGCTCGATTCTAGCCACCCCAGTTCAGAGTTTGTTGTAACTGCTGTAGTAAATAATACATTCCTCTCACTGCCTGACTCCAAAATGTCCTCCCAGACTGATATCCCAATGTTTGTTTCCCATCTGATGACAATATTTTGGGAGGCTATGGAATCTTTAGCAGGCAGGGCATCGAAATGGAAATTTCTAGGTTCTTTGGAAAGTCAGCTATGTCAAATGATGTCTTGCTGGGGCACACAGGAGAAAGGATGTCTTGCTAAGGCAGACACGTGAATGAATGTTTTCCTGAAGCAGACACAGGTGAGAGGATGTTTTGATATAGCAGACATGTGAAAAGACGCATGATATTCAAAGGAATATAAATATGACCCCCCACTCCCAGACAGTGGAAGATGACCACTGAGCATTGGTTTGGTTTGTTCTACCTCGTTACTCTTTGATAGCGACATGCATGTATTGGCTCTCCTTACATAGCACTGCTGAGCTCAACTTGTGATAATGCTGTCATGGAGAAAAGCCCACCTAAGAACTGTTCTTGAGGTTCCTGAGGCAGCTTGCTGCTTTGGAGGCCTCGCCTCAGGCCAGTTGTTGAGCCCAACGGTTCCTTCAGGAGCTTGATTCCCAACAATGCATAATAAACGAGGGTAAGATAAAGTAAATCAGCTTTCTGAGCAACCTTGAAATGCAAGACAGGATTCAAAACCAGAGCCTCAGCCAGGCAGTGGTGGCGCACACCTTTAATCCCAGCACTCGGGAAGCAGAGACAGGTGGATTTCTGAGTTCGAGGCCAGCCTGGTCTACAGAATGAGTTCCAGGACAGCCAGGGCTATACAGAGAAACCCTGTCTCGAAAAAACCAAAAAAAAAAAAAAATTGGTTGCAAAAAAATTTACTCCTATAGAGCATAAATCACATCAGATCAGAAGCAGGCCAGATGGCTTAACAGGTTAGCCTTTGAATGTCAAAACTTGTTCCCTGTCTTTTCTGGTGTATATTCCCACCAGCTCAGAAGATGGCTTCCTGCCAGCCTTTCCTGTTTGGGTGGTTTGAGACTTTTTGTTTTTTTTAATTTCTTTTATGTATATGAGTGCCCTGTAGCTGTCTTCAGACACATCAGAAGAGGGCATTGGATCCTATTACAGATGGTTGTGAGCCACCATGTGGTTGCTGGGAATTGAACCCAGGGCCTCTGGAAGAGCAGTCAGTGCTCTTAACCGTTGAGCCATCGCTCCAGCCCTGGTTTGAGACATTTAAACTGTGAACTAGTAGAACAGTTTAAGACAGGGTTTCACCACAGCTCAGGCTGTCCTCAAGCTCATGTCACCATGGAGCAGATGACTTTGAGTTTCTGATCTCCTGCTCACGGGCTCTAAATAATGGAGTTACAGGTAAGTACCACCATGCCAGGTTTATGCAGTTCTGGGGGTGGAAGTTGGGGCCTTGAGTATCCCAGGCAAGCCCTTTGGCCAATTAAGTCATGTCTCCAGCCCTCAGGAGCAATCTCTCTTATAAGTTGTTTCCTTCTGAAATTCTGTCACAGCCAATGCAGAGGTGATCAGTAAGAGGTTGGTGAGATACATGTCAGCTTTACCTCTTGCTGCCAAGCCTGAGGACCTGTTTTGATGCCTGGATCCCACACGGTGGAAGGAGAGACCTATAAGTTATCCTTTGAAAACACACACACACACACACACACACACACACACACACACACACTGTTGCCTCAGACTTTGGTTGGGGTAAAGAGGTTGGTTTACCTGTGAGGTAAGCTCTTGAAATGCTGGTAGGAAGCAGGAAGGGGTGGGAGAGTCCCTGTCTTTGGGTTTCTATTGCTGTGACCAAACACCATGACTTGGGGAGGAGAGGGTTGTTGTCTTATATTTCCCAGGTAACAGTCCATCACTGAGAGACGGTAGGGCAGGACTCAAACAGGACAGGAATCTGGGAGCAGGAAATGATACAGAGAACACTGTAGTGCTGCTTACTGGTTGGTTCCCATGACTTGTTCAGCCTGCTTTCTCATAGCACCCAGAACTACTGGCCCAGCAGTGGTGCTGCCTACAGTAAGCTAGGTCCACCCACATTAATCATCAACCAGGAAAGGGCAGCACAGGCTTTCCCACAGGGGAAGCTGGTGGGGACCTTTTCTCAATTGACGTTCCCTCTCCCAAAATGACTGACTTGTGTCAAGTTGCCAGCACATCCTCTCAGAGGCCTGTGTGTGGGAAGGCCAGGCTCTCAGTGCAGTGGAGTTCAGATGGGTCCTCTGCAAGGGATGAGCCAATTATCCTGGGAAAGCCAAGTTTTAAAGCCCATTGGCATCTCCAGGATAAAGTTGACATCCTTTCATGCATGGTGTGAGAGAGTAGGGTCCTTGTCATCCGGCTCCTAGTCTGTTCAAGTTGATGCTAGCAGAGAGAAGAAGTTCTCTAAGCAAGCACCTGCCCACGAGTGTAGATAGAGCTCTGTGATCTGCCGAGAGATTCGGGCAAAGTGGTTGGATAGTCACTGCTGAAGTTAGGTTATAAGAAGAGACTCTTTCTCCACTCTCAGTCTTTCTGTTTCTCAGGGTCTCACTATGTAGCCCAGGCTGGCCTCAAACCCATGGCAAATCTCCTGCCTCCACCTCCTGGGTACAAAGATTCTAAACCAGCAGTACTACGCATGGCTCTCATCTTTTCTGTTCTAATTGCAGTGTGCCTGTGGCCATTTGGCCTTGTGTTTTGTTTTTAGTTTATTTGGTTTGGGTTTTGGTTGGATTTTTTTATTTTATTGTATGGTGCTGCGTGTTTTGGTGCTCAGCAGAGGGCGTCAGATCCCTTGGAAATGATAGTTACAGGTGATTGTGAGCTGCCATGCGGGTGCAGGGAATTGAACCCTAGTCCTCTACGAGGACAAGGGCTCTGAACCGCTGAGCCATCTCCCCAGCCCTGATTTAACATCTAAATTCACAAATAAAAGCTGCGTGTGTGTTTATAGTGGGCCCTGTGGTGCTTTGAGGCATGTGAATACTGTGGAGCATTGAAAGGGAGCTAACTACCATGAACTTCCATCTTCGCCTGGAAGCAAAAGCAGTATGAGTTCAACAGGAACTGCAGGTTGGGTTTTTATCTTTCCCAGGCTAGGGATGTGTGGCCTAATGGTCTTTCTCAGGGCTGAGCAGTGTAGGTTGCCAGACTTGCAGCAGGAGGAATGAGAACACAGTACAGTGTCCTATACAGATGCAGTGCCTACAGAAAATGATGTTAGGTCTCCTGGAATGGTAGCTGTGAGCTGCCATGTGAGTGCTGGGCACCTGATCCGGATCCTCTGTAAGATCTGCAAGTGCTGCAAATGGCTGAGCCGCTCTCTGGTCCCTATGTATGTGAGCTGGAGTTGCAGACAGTTGTGATCTGCCCTACTTGGGTATTAGGATATGAACTGAAGGCTGAGCCAACCTCCCAGCTGTTATTATTGAATCATAAAACCAACCACAGCACACAGTAGATACACAATATCAGTGCAGGGAGTTAGGATGCCCAGTGAGGTTAGACCAGGTCTCTCCCATGACCCTCAGTTCTGAGCTCACAAGAGCTGACTTTTGGACCCTGCATGCAGCTCCCTGTCTGTCCTTCCTCATACCCATGCTTAGCCTGAACCTCCCAGTCCCCCCCCCAACTTCCCCTCCCCTCTCGAGGCCAGCACTTGTTAAGCCACTGACAAATGTACAGGTCATCTGGTCACAGGTCACTTCATCCTCAAAAGGACTGCTGTTGCTGTCCCTGATTTACAGTCAGAGAAGAACAGGCATGGAGCAGCAAAGTTACTGTCTCTTGTGGGTGTGATCATGGGGTGGGGGGCAGGCACATGAATGTATGTGTTCCTGCATGTGGAGGCCAGAGGTCAATCTCACATGTCATTCATTTTGTTTGTTTGTTTTCGGAGACAGAGTAGCCCTAAGTAGCCCTGGCTGTCTGGGAATTCACTATGCCAGCCAGGCTGGCCTCGAACATGGAGATCTCCCTCTGGCTCTGCTTCTGCTTCCTGGGTGCTGAGATTAAAGGTGTGCACAGCTATGCTTGGTTTAGATGTCATTCTTTATGTGCGCATGTGTACACGGAGAGGACAATTTGCTGAAGTGGGTTCTCTCTTCCGTCCTGTAAGATGCAGGAATTCAGGATCGCCAGTGGGTACCTTTACCTGGTGGCCTTTGTTTGTTTAAAAAATAATGGCTCTCACTGGCCTGAGTCCCTGAGTCGGCTGGCCAGTGAACTCCAGGGCCCAGCCAACTTCTGCCTCCCTAGCCACATTGTCTCATCTTATACCTGGCTTTTAAATATGGGCTCTGGAGACTGAACGCAGGTCCTCTCACTTGCACAGCAGGCACTTGACTGACTGACCCATCTTCCCAACCCTCCAAGTCCTGAGCATTCTAAAACGAACACAGATTCCAGTCAGGGCTCTGATTTCAACTGAGGCTATCTCACAAGTAGTAGTGTCTTCAGTGAAGCTCAGGTCCTGTGAGGGGGATGATGATGTACACCCGTGTGTGGTAAGCACGAACACTCAAGAGGCAGAGGCAGGAGGAGCAGAGTCAAGTTCATCCTCAGTTACATATTGCATTCAGGGCCAGCCTAAGCTAGTCTGGTTCAGTCTAGTTGGTGGTGGTGGTGGTGGTGGTGGTGGTGGTGGTGGTGGTGATGTTGAGGAGGAGGAGGAAGGGGAGGAAGGAGAGGAGAAAAAGGAGGATGGTGGTGATGATGGTGATAGTGATGATGATAATGATGATGATGATGCAACAAAAGGAAATTTTGCTTGTGTGTCCAACAATTAATTTTCTTGGGACATAATGAGCACGGTCCCCTGTCCTTTTCTTCTCTCCTTGAGGTGAGATCAAGAGTTGGCATGATGAATATGAGCCACCAGGCCCAGCTGAGGAGTGCCAGTTTTGCCTCAGAGAAATTACAGGCCAGTTGGATGTCTTCAGGACATAGACAGTGGTGCTGGTTTCAGAAATGGAAGACCACCCTGACATAGCTCTGTAGCCCAGGCCTGGAGAGAGTACTAAACCCTGGCAGGCACAGGGGACAAACAACTGGCAGCAGGTGCCAAGTCTGCCAGACTCTGGGAGTCAGTCCGTGCACTGCTGCCTGCTGCCTCTGTCCTCAAGTTCATCTCCCCAGGGTGTGGGAGCAACATGGTGGCTGATTCATTGGAAGAGATTCTGCTTTCTCTGCTCAGGTCAGAAGCCACAGTTGAGATACTGGGCTGAGCCTGCCTCCCCCTGACACCCAAGCCCTTCTGTGTCTCCTGCTCACTTGTGGCTCTTACCAAATGCTGCTGGTCCCTGGCTGGGAGATCGTTTCTCTAATATGTCCTTGAGGGGAACTACCCTATCCTCTCCTGCCTCTGTGTCTAAGAGTCTTTGTTTTTGCAGAGATCTCTCAGGTGCCAGGCCTGTGGTCTACCACTAAGCTATACCAGCTCCTCCTCACTGGTGGGTAACAGACAGGTGCTCTCCTGCTGAGCCCCGCCCCTCTCCTCACCGGAGGATCCCCTTCCCCCCTTGCTCTAATTCTCTCTTTCCCTGATCTTTAGCTCCCTTTCCTAGGGGCTGGAGGGGGGGGGGCGGGGAGGGAGGGCTGCAGGATATTTGGTCATACCATCAATGTCGAGAGATTGTGTTGTTTACTGGAAAAACCTGTTTCTAATTGTGGTGTGGCTCAGCTCTTAGCACACACCTTTAATCCCTCTGGATTAAATATCTGGCTGGCTGGAATACAGACACACCCTTAGCACACACCTTTAGCAATGAAGGTGAAGTTAATTGGCAGAAGGAAGCATCCCCGTTTGAAAGTGATGTCTAATTGAGCGGCAGACAAAGTCAGAGAAAGACCTGACAGAATAGGATAGGCCCAACTCTTACGAGGAGCAAGAGGCTACTTAAGAGAGAGCAACACAAAAGAAAAAAGGCGAAGAAGGCAATTACAGAAAGACGGGTTGCAGAGACAGAACAAGCTAGACACAGGTAAAGACAGAACAAGCCAGAGACGGAGAAGGAGCCAGATCAGAACAGATTGACGGCTTACAGGAAATTCCGATAGGCTCATCCAGGGACCTAGAACCAGCTTACATCATCACCTGCTGCCTTTGCCTGCCACCAGGAGTGGACAGCGCATAAAAGGACTGGCCAGTCACCCCAGCTCTCTCTGTTCCCATGTGTTCCCAGCTGGTCTCTCTCTCCCCCTTTCTGTCCTTCTCTGTTCCCCCTCTTCTCTTGCTCTCATGGCTCTGCTCAGTCTGTCTGCCTCTACCCCTTCTCAGGCCCTCACTCCCCTCCCTTTTTCAGATAACCCCTTTATACCAGATCTGCTGTATGGTGTGATTTCTCAGGGGGACACCTTAGCACGGGCCTGCCGGGTACCCCTCCCTGCCACCTTATATTTCACAACACAGACTGCTAAAGTTAGTTTGAGGCCAAGCAGAGCAATTCAGGAGAAGCCAGATTGCAGAGGCAGTTGAGCCAGAACCACTGAATTGAACCAACCAGCCAGAGTTCAGAAGAAACAACAAAGGGCTAGGTTATCCAGCTGGAAGTCTCAGAGGCTGAAAACATTCTAGGCCTAGATTAGAGTGTACAGAGGCTAGAAGCTTCCAGGCCTAGGGCTAGGTCAGCAGAGGGAGGCAGTAAGCCTTGGAGACAACCGTTACAACAGGTGAATAAAGGTTACTTTGTGTGGGGGGGAAGGCGTCTTGAATGTTGCCTATGCAAGCCTGGAACTTTTTTTTTTTTTCCTGAGATGGTCTCTATTTAGTCCTGGCTGTCCTGGAACTCCCTTTGTAGACCAAGCAGGCCTTGAAGTCACAGAGATCTGCCTGCCTCAGCCTCCTGAGGCTTCACCAATTAAAGGCATGCTTCACCAATTTTTAAAGCTAACCATAAGGACATCTTTCTTGGGGAGTAGTGTTTGAGCCCCAGACTGGCCAGGTCTGTTGGTGGTTCGTCTAGGCTCCGCCCCACAGTTACCTGGCAACAGCCAGGTGTGTCTGACTCAGTATAAAAGGGGCTGCTTGGCCAGGAAGTGGTGGCGCACGCCATTAATCCCAGCACTCGGGAGCAGAGGAAGGCGGATTTCTGAAATTCGAGGCCAGCCTGGTCTACAGAGTGAGTTCCAGGACAGCCAGGGCTACACAGTGAAACCCTGTCTCGAAAAAAACCAAAAAAAAAGGGGGGGGGGGGGGGGGGGGGGAGGGGCTGCTTGCTCCCTCCTCACTCTCTCGCTCTTTTCTCCTCCTGCTCCCCACTTTCTCCATTCCCCTCCCCCTTCTCTCTCCATGTGCTCATGGCCAGCCTCTACTTCTCTCTTTCTTTCCTCTCCCATCTCCCCTCCCCATGCCCTAAATAAATTGTATTCTATACCATGCTGTCCTGTGGCTGGTACCTCAAGGGGTAGGGATGCCTCAGCATGGGCCTGCAGAGGCACCCCCTCCCCCACACCATACCGCACCTACACCCTTCTTCCTATCTTTTTATAAAGCCAAGATCATCTTACAGATGAGAAACTGTCTGCAATCACTTGAAGGTCCCTACTTTACTGAGTCTCCAACTGGTATTTACTGGGCACTTACTATATGTAATGCACTTTTTGGGCACAAAGGATACTGTAGTCAACCAATAAGAAATTCTCTGAGAAGGGAAGTAGGTGAAGACATTGCCCCCAAGGAGCGGGGACTCTTAACACTGTAGAGCACTGGCTACCTGGGCCTTCTACTTGGTCCTCTTTGTGTGTGAGTTCTCATTACTACCGGCCCCAAGGTTCAGAGAGAACAACATACTTAAACTCACACAACTAACAAGATAAAGCAAGAATCCAAACCCAAGCTCTTGCATTCCAGAATTCAGATGAGTCAGAAGTCAGAGGACAATAAGACAGAGGGAGGCTGTTGGGGTACTGCTAGCTAAGCAGCCAGGAGGTCTTTTCTGAAGGAGACATTGATCACAAACCTAGATTTAAGGCAGGCCAGCCACCAGGGGACGCGAGCAAGCAGTAGGCCCATGCTGACTGTATCTGGGGTGCTGTGAGGGGAGGGGACCCTGTGAGGGGGTAATAAGCCTAAGTAAATACCCGCAGTGCGTCTGTGATCATCTCTCCGCGGCTCAAGAGTCACCTGACATTTTGTAAGGATCCTTGTTTGCTTTTTCAGACATGTTTTCACTCTGAAGCCCAAACTGGCTGGAGGTCACAATCCTTTCGCCTTAGCCTTCTGGTGCTGGGATCACAGGCATATCCCATCATGATGAATCACTTGACAGGGAAACTGAGGCTCTGAGCTGCCCGAGGTTCCCCCTGCCCCGCCCCCCAAATCAGTAGAGCTTGGAAGTGAACCCAGGCAACTAGAACTAGCAGCTGCAGGCTGGGAGGAGCCGGGAGTTAGGTTCCAGAGGCCAGCAGAGCTTAAGGGACGGTCCTGCTTTGTCCAGGCCAAGCCGGCAAGGTCATGGGACACTTCAAGACAGATTTCCAGACGCTACCCCCAATCCCCAGTCTCTCAGTGCCCAGAATTCCGGCCTTTTCCTTAAACCAAACAGCTTCAGGCGCTTCATTAGCGCCTCTGAGGCCCCCGCCGCCCTGGGGGATGAAAGCAGCGGAGAGGGGGGCTGTCCTAATTCCGGCACACCTAGCGGGGGGTCGGGCGCTGAAAGGGACGCGGCTGGCCAGCCCCGCGGCCCCGCCAGCGGCCGACCGGACCCGCCGTCTGAGCTTCAAATGCAAAATCCGAGCGGGGGGAGGGGGGGAAGCCGGTGGCCTCTGCTCCTCCTTTAATAGACCAAAGAACTCTGGCGGCTTAGCTCTTTTTCCTAATTTAAAGATATTTTCAGGCTTTTGGGAGCTCCCCGTGGCGAAGCAGGAAGGCTGTACTTGGGGGTGGGGGGGCTTGAAACAGCCACCGCGGTTGCCCACGGAGGAACAGGAGAGCTCAGAGCAGGAGAGACTGAGGCTGGTTAGGGTCCAAAGATAAAACACGGGATTCGCAGAAATCCATGTTGGGTCCTTGCTCTCTACCTCAGTTTCCCTCTCTGGAACTTCTGCAGGTCCCGATCAGAAGCTAGGACACAGGTGCTTACTAAATTTAAACATCGGTCTCTCCTAAGAGAGGGTTCTCAGGGTCAACCCTGGAGGCCTTGGGAAGCGAATGACTTAGGAGACAGATGGAATAGGCGTGTTGTCTCCCTGTCTGGCACCCCGGATACCAGGGCGGAAAGGAGAGTGGAGAGCCAGGCCAATGTGTGCAGCCGCCTCCATACGGGAGGATGGGAACCAGGACAGAGAATGGAGATGCTGCCTGGAGTTAAAGATAGTTTAGGAAAGACGAGAGAGGTGCCTTTCTCTTGATACTGCCCAGGTTGCACTCACTGCCTCGCCCTCCCAGTTCCCCCTCCTCTCTTCCTCGCCCGCAGCACCCCAGCAGGCCTCCCAGCTCCCCCCATCCCCGCCCGTTCTCCCGCTCCGCTTCTCGGGTTCCTGGCCAGCTCAGTTCCCTCCCTTCTCCCCACCCCCTCCTCCGAGGACTGCCTCCCGCTCCCGGGACTGCGCAGCCCCTGCTCCCTTCATCCCGCCACACTTCCCCCCAGGAGTACCTCCTCCTTGTCTCCCCCTCTCCCTAGGCGGGGCTGCAGCCGTCTCGCCGACGGAGGAGGGGAGGAGTGGTGTTTGGAGAAGCGCCCGCTCCCTGTCCGGGGACCTGGTACCCGCGCCGCCCACCACCCTGCGCAGCCCCAGGCCCACAACGCAGGGGCGCGAGAGCTTTGGGGGGGGGGTGTCACTGGGGCGAGTCCGCGGCGCCCAGATCCCTCCTACTCTGCTTGTGGACCACGGGGGCCGCGGACTGGGACGCGGCTCTGGCTTTGGCCGGAAAGGGCGCGGCGGCTCTAGAACCCGCTGGCTCCCGAGGATCCATCCCGCCCCGCACTGGTGCCCACGGCAGCCCATCTCCTCCCCGCGTGCTGAGCCGGGAGCGGCCCCAGAGTGCGGGAGGAATCGCACATAAATCTGCCGTAATGATGGTTGGTGCTAATGAGACCCCGCAGCTCGCCAGCCGAGCTCCCGTGCACTGCGCATGAGCAGTAGCAGCGGGCGCTCCCCAGAGCCCGGGACTCCTCTACACTTCTGTCAGGCCTAAGCGGGAATCCGGGAGTCCCAGTGTTTGGGATGACATCTCACCCGGTGCCTGCGCTGTGGCTCAAGGGCAAGAGTTACCGCCATGAGGATGGCTGTTTTCCCTGGCTTCATTTATTGCCAAGCCACCACCGCAGACCCTGGTATCCCAAGGTAATCCGAAACCGTGCCGGGCACACACAATGAGACTGCTTTCTAGTCAAGAAGGAAGGTCAGAGTTGGATTTTCTTGTTCTTGTCCACTTCTTAGCTGTGTGACCTTAGGCAAGTCGCCTGACCGTCTGTCTTTTGACATTGACTGTGCTGTGCGCTGTATTGTAATGCACCTACACGAAACATGCCCATAAGACATGCATTGTCACAGACACCTGAAACCCAGCAGTTCTAGGAGTTGGGGAGACGAGATAATGTCTGCTTCCAAAGATAACCTTGAGCTCATACACCTCTGAGCTCACCCTGTGGTGGCCTCTCTATTGTGGCTGGCTGGGATTTAATACCTTTGCTTTGACTAGAGTCTGGTTCTGCCCTAGTGGTTCATTCTGTCCACGTCCACGTGGAGAGATAGTAGGATCCTTAAAAATGGGAGGTCAGAGTACTAGGGAGATATGACTCATCTGCTCTCCTATCATGCACACAGTGTGCATTCCATCCCCAAGCAGTAACTGGGCATGGTGGCACACACCTGAAGGCCACTTGAGAGATAGCAAAAGGAGGATCAGGAGTTCATGGCCGGCCAAGTCTATATATCGAGTTTATATGGTCTACATAGTGAGTTCCAGTCAAGCCAGGGCTACACAGTGGATCCAGTCTGAAAAATGGGGGGTGGGAAGGGTGGGTGGGAAGGTTCTTCCCTTGGCAGTGTGTGTTTCCTAAGTTGTGTGGATCCCAATGCCTTCTTCCTGAGAGTCTCTACCACCTCTTTGAGCAACAAAGGTGTAGAATGGGAAGGAGATGCCTAATTTCAAATAGACAGTACAGGCATGATAGGCCAGCAGAGTTAAGTGTTACTGCTAACCCTGATGACCTTGGGTCCGATGCCTAGGACCCACCTGGGAGTACCAACTGCTCCAAGTTATGCTTTGACCTCTGGGTCTCCATCCTCATAAACCAATAAGTAAATGTTCAAAAAGCGAAAAGTCCAGGAGCTTTGAGAACTCAGCTTTGCTTTTCTGGCATAGCAAGAGTGTCTGACTTGGCCTTAAAGACAGGGGGAGGCAGCTTCCCTCTGTCTTCCAGCCCCAGCTTTGACCTCGTCCTTGTTTCCCAGGGCGTCAGGTGGTGTGAAGCAGCCAATTATTAAGGATGCCAGGGGAGCTTCTGCTTCCAGGATTTCATTGACCACTAGATTCCAAAAAACTCCAAGAAAACATGGCCTTATTCTAGTTCTGTGTGCAGAGGGGATAGTTGACAGCTGATAGTAGCAACTGTTTGCTCTCCACATCATCAGCATCATCACCACCACCACCACCATCATCACCATCATCAGCATCATGACCACCACCGCCATCACCACCATCACCAGCAGCAGCAGCAGCAGCAGCATTAGTTTCTTGAGACAGGGTCTCTTTGTAGTCCTGGCTGTCCTGGAACTTGCTGTGTAGACCAAGTTGGTCTTGAGCTCACAAAGATATGCCTGCCTCTGCCTTCTGAGTGCTGCGATTACAGGCCTTTGTTACCACACCTGGCCTCTACACTCTGTTTTGGGATTGAGTTTGTGGTGCACTGCCCTTGGCTATATTGACTGGCCACGGACTCTCAGGGATCCTACGATGCCTGCCTCCCTAGTGTTGGGATTATGAGACACACACTGCCATGGTTTCAAATGCAGGCACTAGGATTCAAACTCAGGCCTGCATGCTGTGGCAAGCACTGGGCTCATTTCTAGCTCTGACTGTTTTCTTTTTAAGAACAGTTTATGGATGTGAGTGTTGCCTGCGTTTGTGTGTGCGTGCTTGTGCGTGTGTATACCACATGCATGCTCGGTGCCTGAGGAAGCCAGAAAAGGACTTTGAATTCCTTGGGACTGGAGTTATCGAAGTTGTCATATGGGTACTCAGAACCAAACCAAGGCTGAGGTACTTCTCCAAATCTTGTTTTTCTTTAAAAAGTTCCAAAAATATTTTTTACTTTATATTACTATTTTTTTTTTAAATTATAATGTCTGTGTGTGGATGTGTCTGTGAATGCTGGTGCCCTCTTGAAGAGCAGCACACACTCTTAAGCACTGAGCCATATTTCCAGCCCCCCCTTTTAAGATTTATTTATTTATTTTATGTATATGAGTACACTGTAGCTGTACAGATGATTGTGAGACATCATGTGGTTTCTGGGACCTCTGCTTGCTCTGGTCCCGCTCCCTCTGGTCCTGCTCGCTCCAGCCCTGCTCGCTCCGGCCCCAAGATTTATTTATTATTATATGTAAGTACTCTATAGCTGTCTTCAGGCACACCAGAAGAGGGCGTCAGATCTCATTATGGATGGTTGTGAGCCACCATGTGGTTGCTGGGATTTGAACTCAGGACCCTCAGAAGAGCAGTCAGTGCTCTTAACTGCTGAGCCATCTCTCCAATCCCCCATTTTTTAATTATCTAATTTTTTGTTTTTCGAGACAGTGTTTCTTTGTGTAGACCTGGTATCCTGGAACTCAGGTCAGCCTGTGTAGACCAGGCTGGCCTCGAACTCAGAGATCTTCCTGTCTCTGCCTCTGAGTGCTGGGATTTGAGGCACACAGGCATGTGCCGCCACCACTGTGGTCCATTAATACTATTTTTGATTGTATGTATATGTATGCGGGTGTGCGCGTGAACGTGATGACTGTATTAGATGGAGGGCATTGGATTCCCTAGAGCAGTAGGAGTTAGAGGCCCAAGTGAGCTGCCAGGTAGATGCTGGGAACAAAATTCAGGTCCTGTTGTAAGCAGATGTGCTTTCTTTCTTTCTTTCTTTTTTTTTTAAAGATTTATTTAATGTATGTGAGTACGCTGTACTTTGTCTTCAGACACACCAGAAGATAGCATCGGATGCTCATTACAGATGGTTGTGAGCCACCATGTGGTTGCTGGGAATTGAACTCAGGACCTCTGGAAGAGCAGTCAGTGCTCTTAACCACTGAGCCATTTCTCCAGCCCCACGGATGTGCTCTTAACCACCAACCCATCCTTCTCCAGCTGTGTCTTAAGTTTTCTTATATGTTCAGCTATCCCCTGCTCCTTTCCTGGAGACACGGAGTCTTAGTGACCTTTCCATTGCTGTGCTAAGACTCCATGACCAATCTTCTAGAAGAAAGTGTTTAGCTTGGGGCTTATGGCTTCTGAGGGTTAGAGTCCATGACCATCACGTCAGGGAGCATGGCAGCAGGTGGGCAGGCAAGATGCTGGAGCATTAGCTGAGAGCTCACATCTGAGACACAGGCTCAAAGCAGAGAGAGCTAGATGGGAATCATGAGAGTTTCTGATACCTTCAATCCAGTGCCCGGTGATACACCGCCCCCAACAAAACCACATTTCCCAATCCTTCCCAAGCAGTTCCACCAGAAGTGAGTGTCAGATCCTCTGGAACTGAGCTGTCATGTAGGTACCTGAGTTCCTAGGGAGGAGCAGCTAGTCCCTAAACCGCTGAACCATCTCTCAAGCTGGGGGTGGGATGGGTTGATTGCTTTTGTCTAGCGTGTGCAAAGCCCTGGGTTACACCCTCAGTCCCACAGCAAGCCAGCTATGGTCGTGCACACTTATCACCCCGGCACTCAGGAGGGGAAGGCAGGAGAGCCGTAGTTCAAAGTCATCTTCAGCTGTGTGGCAAGTGTGAGGCTGTCCTGGGCTACATGAGAGCCTCAGACAGACAGACAGGCAGGCAGGCAGACACACAGACAAGAGAAGGAATGAGAAAGGGATGTGGTGGCACAGGCATGGAACCCAGCATTATGGGAGCCAGCAGGATCTAGAGTTTAAAGCCAGCCTCTCCCTTTATTAAATAGGGGGGGAAGGGGAGGCTGTTTTCTCTTTAAAATTACTTTGCGTGCATGCGTGTACATAGGTACATGCACATTTATAGCTCAGGCTAGCCTAAGCTCCCAGAACCCACTTAGAATCTCAGTTGTGTGGAGAGCTGTCACAGGTGGATCTTGGATTCGCCTGCCAGCCTCACCTAACTGGTGAGTTCCAGGACAATAAGAGAGGCTGGGTCTCAAACCACAAGGTGGCAGGTCCTAAAGCTTCCTGATACCGGAAGTTGTCCTCTGGCCTACACACTTACACACAGTAAGTGCAGAGGGGGGGGGCTGGACAGGGGAGGGGGAAAGAGAGAGGAGAGAAGAAGACAAAGTAACAGCCATGGCCTCTGAAAGACAAGTGACAGATTTCTTGAGCAGCGATGTGTTCTGCTTGCTTTAAGCCCTTTGCATGAGTTAAGTCACTTTTAATCCTGTAGGCATCAGGCATGCATGTGGTGGATAGACACACACGCAGGAAAAACATCCATGCACATACGTAGCCTGGCTGACCTTGAACTTCTGAGGCCTCCTTCCAGGACACCCAGAACTGTGCTGAGGATGGAACTGGGGCCTTGTGCCTGCTAGGCGACCCCTCCACCTGCTGAGGAATATCCCAGCATGAGGTTTGGGGTTGTTTTTTATTCACTTTATTGTTTTGCGAGTATGGGTCCTTTGCCTGCACCACGTGTGTAGTGTCTGAAGAGATCAGGAAGGTGTCAGAGCTCCTGGCATTGGAGTTGTGAGCACCATGTGGGTGTCATGGAACGTGTCCTCTGCAAGAGCAGCAGATGCTCTTTATTGATGAGCCCCATCTCTCCAGCCCCAGTGTTTTGGGTTGTTGCATTTTTTTTTTTTTAAACTGCACAGTCTGGGATGACCCCAAACTCCTAGGCTCAAGCAATCTTCCTGCCTCAGCCTTCCTAGTCCCTGGAGCCACAGATATGCCACCACTACACTGGCCCTCTCTTTTTCCTTAAGAAATTGGTCACCAAAGTTAGGCACATGCTAAAGCCCCAAGATGGCTACATCTCAAGACCAAAAACTAAAACTTGTGCGGGGTGGGGGGGTGGGGGGTGGGGTGGGGGTAGTGGTGGTGGCACAAGCCTTTAATCCCAGCACTTGGGAAGCAGAGGCAGAGGCAGGTAGATCTCTGAATCTGAGCTTAGCCTGGTCTACAGAGTGAGTTCCAGAACAGGCAAGGTTACACAGGGAAACTTTGTCTAAAAACAACAAACAAATAAAACCAAACAAAACCCCCACAAACTTAACTCTCTCCACAAAGACCCTGTTTCTAAATCAGGTCACTTGGAAAGCACACCAGAGTTAGGACTTGGGGACACTGGAGGCTCTTCTACCCTAGTCAAAATTTACAGTGGGTTTTGACATTTTTACCTCTTATAAATAAAAACTAAACTGCATCTGTATAACATTCTGTTGTCAAGTGCTTGTTTTTGCTTGTTTGTTTTGGGGACAAGGACACCTATATAGCCACAACTGGCCTGGAACTCTGTATGTAGAATAGACTGGGTTACAGTACAGCGATCTGCCTGCCTCTGGCTCCCGATGCAGGAATTAAAGGTGTTCATACATTTATGTAATATGTCCTGATTATATCTAACCCAAAGTCTCCTCTCTCCTCCCAGTCCTCCCAGTCAGTCCCTCTCTGTCTTAGTTTAGGTTTTTATTGCTGCAACAAAACACCATAACCAAAAATCAGCTGGGTGGTGGCACACACCTTTGATCTCAGCGCTGGGAGGCAGAGGCAGGTGGATCTCTGTGAGTTTGAGTCTAGCCTGTCTACAGAGTAAGTTCTAGAACAGCCAAGGATACACAGAAAATAGACAAACTAACCAACCCCCCCCCCAACTGTTCATCACCAAAGGAAGTCAGGACAAGAACTCACACAGGGCAGGAACCTGGAGGCAGGAGCTGATCCAAAGGCCTTGGAGGGGTGCTGCTTACTGGCTTGCTTCTATTGGCTTGCTCAGCCTGCTTTCTTTCTTTTCTTTTGTTCTTTTTAAAGATTTATTTATTTATTTTATGTGTGTGAGTACTTCAGACACACCAGAAGAGGGCATCAGATCCCATTACAGACGGTTGTGAGCCACCATGTGGTTGCTGGGAATTGAACTCAGGACCTCTGGAAGAGCAATCAGTGCTCTTAACCACGGAGCCATTGTTGGACTCAGAAGTAGAAACGCCTAGGCGGCCCACCCCACAAAGACACAGAGACTGAGAGCAATGCAATAAGCACAAGGTCTATTCAGTCCAGTGCACTGGGGCCACCCTACCAGCAGGGCAATGGCTACCCGGGGTTAGTAAGGTACACACTTTTTATACATTTTTCTGGGGCAGAGCTTGGCAACAGCATGAAAGGGTAGTCCCTCATTGGTGATTAATTTTGACTTTTTACACGATTGAAGGCCCGCGGTGGGGCGATGTTGACAGCGGTCATAACGTCAGTCTGTTACCATCCACTGTGGCTTCAGCCTGTCTTTGACAACAGAGAACTCTGTCCATTGTCTGGGGCCTGAGGCATATCTGCACCTGGCCCCGCTTTCTCATTTTATAACGGTTATCTTTGGCCCTTTCCACTGTCTGGAATGTTCCCTGGTCTGGCTCATCAGTGCCTTTTGTCTCTCAAGGCCTCACACATCTCTCCAGTCCCCAACCTGCTTTCTTATAGAACCCAGACCCTCTAGCCCAGAGATGACACCACCCACAATGGGCTGGGCCCTCCCCATCAATCACTAATTAAGATAGTATCTTACAGTTGGGTCATATTTCCTCAGTCAAGGGTTGTGGGACATTGAAAGGCAGCCTGGTTTCTGTTTGAGCTAAGGTTTAAAACCCCTGGCTCCAGTAGTGGGTCCCCAGGAGGGGATAACCCTACAAGGGACAGTAGGCATTTACCATGCTCCTGGGCCCTAGGCTCCTGAGACAAGGCGGAAACTCTTCATAGGTCTGTGACCATCGGGCAACAAAAGCCCCTCCACAGGTAGAGGTGTGGTCATGTAGCCTCAAGACATTCCCATTTTAATGAGGCACCTAGAGGCTTAGCCAATAAACTCCCCTTCCCCTTCCCAGCCACTCCTCCCTGCAAAAGGTATTTTAATCTCAGGCCTGCCCTGAGCTTGTGGGGTACCGGTTCACTCTTCACCACTCTCCACCATGACAATAAATGCCAGTTACGAGTATATGCATGGCTTGACTGCATAAAACAATTCTGTGACCAAGGTTGAGAGAACCACTAATTTATAGACACAAACAGATGTATTTAGTAGGCAGTTTGACAACAGAACCAGTTAGCAAAGCATAGCTTCTCTCCCATGGCCTGTGACTTCTCCGGACTTTGGCCTTTGGCTTTTTAATAGATTACAGAACCAAGCATGAATTCCCTCTTGAGGACCCGGCCTCGAATCTAACTAAAAAAAAAAAAAAAAAAAGTGGCTGGTTACTCCGGTAACAGCCGCACCACTACTGCACCAGTGAGCACATCGCACCTGGCAGTTGGTGTTGCAGCTGGCAGGTGCCACTGGGTGAGCACAATAGTGATGCCCCTCCCCCCTCACTGCATTTGTAGTATCTTTCAGTACTGAGATTAGCCAGCAGGGAGGAAGTTTCTAGGTCAGCTCCAGCTTACTTCTTTACGTTCTGCATCCAAAGGGTGTTTTCTTTCTTCAGCAATAGAGTGTTACCATCTAGCTATGGTGGGCAGCTGAGAACAATGATCACTCGTATTTGTTTTTGTTTCTTGTGTCCGGAAAGGCTAGTGGTCAACACCAGGTACCTTTCTCAGTTGCCTTCCACCTTGTCTACTGAAACAGTCTCTTTCTGAACCTGAAGATAACCGGTTTAGCTAGGATGCCTGGCCAGTGAGACTCAGGGACCCATCTGTCCCCACTTTCAGCACTGGATGATAAGCCTACTATACCACATCTGGCTTTTTTCCACTGGTGCTGGAGATGGGACCAGGTTCTCACGCTTGTACGGCTGCGCCGTTTCGCTGCCCAGTTCTTTTTTTCTTTTCCTTTTATTTTTTTTTTTTTTCATTTTAAAAGCCAGGGTCTCACCTCTGGCCCTAACTGTCTGGCTTTATGGCGAGCTTTGTGTTGGGGGTTGGTCTGGTGCTTTGTGTACAAATGCTAAGTTCTGAGCCACAAGATCTGGCTACAATCCCACGAAAGGATGTTGTGTAAAACCTTGCTCCCCAATTTAAAGCTATTGGTTAAATAAAAGTGGCTACAGCCAATGACTGGGGAGAATAGAGGTGGGCGGGGCTTCGGTTACAGGGCTAGGGGCTCAGGCAGGACCATAAGGAGGAAGGAGAGGGGAGGAGGAGATAGAAGACGAAGATGGAGAGTACAGGAGGTCTCCATTAGACTCGATGGACCAAGAGCACGTGGCCGGGTGAAATGCCCCCGAGGATGGACTGACGGAGCAGAAATGACCCAGGTGAGACTCAAACATGGAGTACTCAGGAGTGCAGCAGGGGAATTAACAGTCTAACATACAGAAAAATAGATTAGAGATAATTCGCCCAGTAATTGTGCAAAAGCTGATTTTAAAAATCCATAGGACTGCCTCAATTGTTGGGGGTCTGGCTAGGTCATATTAATAACTAATAAAGTTATTAAATAACATTTTAAACTACCATTTACAGCTCTGTGTCTACCTCTCATGCAGAAAAGCACATAGCCGCGATGGGTTCCCATGGGAAAGAATGTAGTAGCATTTTTAAGTAAAATGTGTGGTGGCAATGCCTGTCACCCCAGCACCAGAGAGGCTGATGCAGAAAGAGAACCAAGAGTGGCCAGCCTGGGATACACGGGACCCTACTCATTGGAATTAATGAAAGAAAGAAAGAGAAAAAGGAAGGAAGGAAGGAAGGAAGGAAGGAAGGAAGGAAGGAAGGGGGGCTGGAGAGATGGCTCAACAGTTAAGAGCGCCAACTGCCCTTCTGAAGGTCGTGAGTTCAGATCCCAGCAACCACATGGTGGCTCACAGCCATCTGTAATGAGATCTGACACCCTCTTCTGGGGTGTCTGAAGACAGCTACAGTGTACTTACATATAATAAATTTTAAAAAAAGAAGAAAGAAGAAACATAGGATCTGATGAATAGCCCAGTTAGTAAAGTTGCTTCCTATGCAAGCAAGAGGGCCAGAGTTTGAATCCCCAGCACGCACACAAAGCCTGGGTGTGGTGGTGTGTGTGTGCCTGTGATTCCAGACCTGGGCAGAGAGAGACCGGTGGATCCCCGGGGCTCATCTGTCAGTCATCTCCAGGCTGTAAGGGTCTATGATTTGCTGAAGAATGGTATCCCAGACTCAAATATGTAAACACAAAGAGTGTTTTATTCTGCACAAGTCCAGCATGCTGAAGTCTCCCATTACCAGAATAGAGAGCTTGCAGGCCTGATTTAAAGCACATCAGGGAATCCCAGAGTAGGTGACCTCTATGTTAATCTGTTGGGTCCATCTCTACAGATGTTCCATCACCGAGATGTGGAGGCTGGAAACGTGCTGGGGAGGTCTGGGAACAGTTACTGAGGCAGTAGCTGAGGAAGTCTGCAAACTGCTGCTGACCCCCTGTCCTTGCCTCAGGCCAGGTGATGGGGCAGCTTCTGAGGCCTGCACTTGCCTGGAATTGTCCAGTTCTAGGAGACAGAGATTTAGGCCTAGTCTCCTTAACTGCTGATTTGAATCCTGTGATGGAATCAGCCTAGCCTGCACTCGCTTGCTCTCTCTCTCTTTCTCTCTCTCTCTCTCTCTCTCTCTCTCTCTCTCTCTCTCTGTTTTTCAAGACAGAGTTTTTCGAGACAGGGTTTCTCTGTGTAGCCCTAGCTGTCCTGGAACTCACTCTGTAGACTGGCTGGCCTCAAACTCAGAAATCCACCTGCCTCTGCCTCCCAAGTGCTGGGATTAAAGTCGTGGGCCACCACTGCCTGGTTTAGCCTAGCCTTCTCAAGGCCAGTAAGAGACCCTGTCTCAAAAGAGGTGGCTAGCCTTCCTGAGGATGACACCAGAGGTTGTCCTCTGGACACTGCACACACATGAACATTTGTAAGCTCACATGCTTTTTTTTTTTTTTTTTTTTCCTAGAAAGGGTTCCTCTGGGTAGCCCTGGCTGTCCTAGAACTGGATTTGTAGACCAGGCTGGCCTCGAACTCACAGAGAGACATCTGCCTCTGCCTTGGGAGTGCTGGGATTAAAGGCATGCACCACCATTGCCCCACTTTATGTGCATCTTTTTTTAAAGGAAGAGAAATGACTGAGACGAGGGTGACCGTAGTGCTGGTTTTACAAGTATATCCCCAAAGTTGAGCAATTTAGGTTGGTGGGTGGGTAGGGGGCAGAAGATGGTCCAGAGCCCATGAGATGGCTCAGCAGGTAAAGGCACTTGCTTCCCGGCCTAATCCCCAGGACTTTATGGTAAAGAGAACCGACCCCAGCAAGTTCTCTTCTGATTTCTCTGTGTACTCATCTACAAGTAAATAAAAGAAAAAATTGATTTGTATCGCTGTTTTTTGAGACATGGTCTCACTGTGTAGCCCTGGCTATTCAGGAACTCCATCTGTAGACCAGACTGGCCTCAAACTCACAGAGACCCACCTGCTTCTG
This sequence comes from Rhynchomys soricoides, assembly GCA_019843965.1. Lineage (NCBI taxonomy): Eukaryota > Metazoa > Chordata > Mammalia > Rodentia > Muridae > Rhynchomys > Rhynchomys soricoides. The sequence continues at coordinate 1,719,378 of JADRCH010000041.1, forward strand.
CCTCCTGAATGCTGAGGTCAAAGGTATATGCCACCACAGTGCCTGTCAAATGTTAAAAAAATTAAAATTAAAAAGTGTGCTCCAGAATGCTGGAGAGTGAGTCCCTTTTGGAATCTGACACGCATGCCCTACTTTCAATGTGACTTTGGCTGAACCCCTTACAGGCTCGTGCATAAGTTCCCTCCCTGCGGAGCAGTCCTGGTCTTTATAACCTGCCTCCTAAAATGAGAACTTTGGGTGTTCTGTCGAGTTTCAAGCTGCTGGCACCCAGCAGTTCTTTACATGCAGGCCCAGCTACCGTGATTTTTGGGGTTCTCTGGGGGATATGCTGGGATAGAGACTCAGTTTGTTTCCGACCCAAAAAGCACCTACCCATCTACTCCACCTTGCTTGTTAATTACCAATCAGGTCCGAGAGTCTTAAGGACACCCCTCCCCCACCGGGGGACTCTTTGTCCAGCCTGACTGACAATTATCTTCTAATAAGACTTCCAAAATAGACTGACTGTTACCTTCTAATTCCTCTGCAGGTCAGAGTCTCTACAACCTCCCGGATTATCTTTCCTGCCTTTCCGGAGCAGGGAGGTCTGGACAGGGTTTAGGGTTGACTGAGGGCGACACCGAGGTGGAACGAGGGCTTCCCCACCCTGCCTGCAGGATCCGGTTCCCAGCCCATCCCGCTGCAGTGGGCGAGTCTCAGCATTGGGGCCGCGGTAATCCGTTGCCGCCATCCAGGGCCCCGGGTTCAGAAACCTCTCTCCCGCGTAGCCCCTGCCTTCAGGCGGTGTGCGCGTGAGGCCTCGGTTCCCACCTTTGAAGTGAGTTGGAATTGAACGAGGAGGAAGCCTCGGGTTTTTCGGAATTAGGGATGGTAACCATCCGGTAAGACCTGGGAAATAAGGATGAAGGTAAATGGGGGAAACGGAGGTATAGCTTCAAAGAGGCTGCCCCTCTCCAACCAGTGAGCGTTAGTCTCACCGGTTCCAGCCCGCACCCCCAGCATCCTTTTGGTATTGTTTCTGTCATCTGCCAATTCCAATCGGATCAAACCCACAAGCACGGGCTGTGGGGGATGTGCCTCACCAGGTCAGCAGGAGGATCACCAGCCTGAGCTACCTGGTGGAAACCTGTTTTAAAACAGAGAAAACAAGAGCCAGCTGGGGAGACATGTTTTGTAAATCTGCAATCTCAGCACTTTTGAGGTAGAGGCAGGAGAATCGGGGCTTCAAAGCAAGCCTTGGCTATATCGTGAGTTTGAGGCCAGCTGGGGCTACAGGACCCTGACACACACCTCAAGACACAGGGCTGGAGAGATGACTCAGTGGATAACAGGCAAGAATCCTAAATTTGGATTCCTAGACCTATTTAAAACAAAAACAAACAAAGCCAGCCACGGTGGCTTGTGTCTGTAGCTCCATCAGAGGTGGTACAAAGACAGGAATGCGGTGTCCAATCAGATTAGCCAGTCGATGAACTCTGGGTATAATGAGACCCTATTCAGAATGATGGGGAAGGAGGTAGAGAGAGAATTTAGGGGAGATGCCTGCATGACCTTCCAGAGACATCTGATCTCCAGCCTCCATATTTGCATGTAAACCTACACACAGACCTAAAACCTTTTTTTATTTTTAATTTTATGTGTATGAGTGTTTTGTCTTCATGTATATCTGTGCACCACATGCATACCTGATACCCATGGAGGTCAGAACAGGGCATCTGATCTCTTGGAACTGGAGTTACAGGCAGTTCTGAGCAACCATGTGGACGCAGGAAACTGAATCTGGGGTTTCTGCAGAAACAGCCAGCACTAACCACTGAGCCATCTCTCCAGCTCCCAACTTCACCCTTTCAGCATCATTTTAAGGTCTTACTACATAGCTCTGGGTCACCTAGAACTTGTAGACAAGGTTGCTTCAAACCCATAGAGATCTACCTGCTTATGCCTGGGGTTAAAGGTGTGCTATCAAGTTCATCCCTAAATCCTTTTTAACACCCATCCCCACTGTCTCTCCCCCTCTCTGAAGGGGCTTAATTCACAAGGAACAGTCATAATCAAAGAGTATCAGCTCCCATTCATAAAGGGCAGCAGCTGGGCAGCAGCTCCTATGTCCTGCACTGTGGGCTGAAGCTACCTGGGAGGCAGCGGAGCTCTGAGGTCTTGTTTGCAGTCAAGGTTCAAGGTCAAGATCAGGCCTCCTTGTGCTGACCTGAGTCTCAGTGATGGGCATTCTGACCCGTTGAAGTCTCTGACCAATTGTCCACTGCCAAAGCCACAGATACATCAACAACCTCAGACCGATTTTCTTTTCTTCTTTCTCCTTCCTTCCTTCCTTCCTTCCTGATTTTTGTTTGTTTTTTGTTTTGTTTAGATAGGCTTTCATTGTGTAGCCCTGCCTAGCCTAGAATTCAGAGATCCACCTGCCTCAGCCTTCCAAGAACTGGGATTGTGGCATGCATTCATCACTACACCTGGCTAGAGCATTTTTCTTGATAAGACATAGAATCACAAATGCATAAGGATGTGTCTGGGTGATGGCTCACTTGCTAAACTCCTTGGGGCATAAGCATTCTGTCAATCCTGGGACCCACATAAAGAGCTGGGTGTGCTAGCACATGTCTATGATTCTAGTGCAGGTCGTGTTTAGACAAGCAAATCCCCAGGGCTCACTGGCCAGCCAGTTTAGCTTAGTGGGAGATCCTAGTCTTAAGTGAGAGGCCATGTCCCCTCCTCCCCAAAAAAAGAACAGTTGAGGAATGACTTAACCCAGGCTTGACCTCTGGCCACCACTTGCAACACCTGCACAGAAACAAAATGTAAAGTGTTCTCAGCACTGCTCCTAGCACTTGTTGTAGGTCATAGTACTGCAGACCATGTGTTTCCTGCCCTGACCCTTGTAGGTACAATGTTAGTTGCATGTACTGTCCATCCGGGAGAGGGTGAGGTGTAACTACTCCCAGTCAACAAGTATTGAGTGGATCTTGAAGACATCATTCCCAGGCTCTTATATTTAACTGGCTATAGAAATCCTCTAGAGCTTCCCCCAAGCAGTGAGGCAGAATGTTCTAGAAAGTGGCTGCTTCACCAGTGCTTCCTCCCTCAGCGGCTCCCAACAGACCTGAGGCAGGAGTGGGCAGCTGCACTGTCAAGAATTTTCTAGAAGCCTGAGTTGATGGGAGGGCTACGTGTCACAGGGTCCTTATTACAATAAAGACTGGGTAGTTCAGCACGGCTGCCTGACCCCTGCAGGGGTTGAGAACGCAGTAGCTGCTCAGTCCACAAGACTGCGTACCTCAGTAGTCCCAGCATGTCGATGAAGGCCTGGGTGATTCCAGAGAGCTGCTGGTCTTCAGTACACGTCGCAAGGCTGAAGCAGCTGGGTTCTGGTGTCATCGAAGGATGGCAGCTATGGCTGCATCAGAGTGTGTGAGCTCACCAGCAAGGAGGAAAGCCAGGCAGGCAAAACAGCACAGCTCCTCCTTCAGACCTCTTTATATCTGGCTAGGGGCAGAAGGTGTCACCACCTACTCTGGGGGAGGATCACCCCTCTCACAATTCTTGCCAGAAACCCTCACAGACCACACAGGCTGCATCCTTTAGTTGGCCCCAGATCCAATTAGATCGACAACCAACTCTAATCCTGTGGTTTTAAGTGATTGAGAATGGTGGGTTTGTTTCTGTGACATAACCTCCTTTCTTAGCCGCTTTTCTATTACTGTGACGAAACACCGTGACTAAGGCCTCTCACTGAAGAGACAGTCTTTCTGGACATTCCAGAGGCTTATCAATGTCCATGATTCAGAGCAGAGGCAACAGGCTGCAGGCCTGGCAGCTGGACCTGAAGCTGAGGGCTCATGTCTCAAACTGTGTGCAGGAAGCAGAGAGAGCAAATTTGAAATGGTGTCAATCATTTAACATTCAAAGCATGCATTCAGTGACACACTTCCTCCAAGAAAGACACACCCCCTAAGTCTCCCACCAGGGGACTAAAGATTCTAACACCACAGCCTATAGGAGACATTTTCATTTAGACCATCACAATCCTCGTCCTGGCCCCCCATAGTGACAGTCAAATCATAATGCAAAATATTTAGTCCAATTTCAGTCACAATAAACTTTTATAAGCGCAACACTATTTAAAAATCTAAATCTCGATGGGCGACATACGCCTTTAGTCCCGGCAGAGGCAGAGGCAGAGAGGCAGAGAGGCAGAGAGGCAGAGGATCTCCAAGTTCGAGGCCAGCCTGGTCTACAGAGCTATTACCAGGACAGCCAGGGCTACACAGAGAAACCCTGTCTCAAAAACAAAACAAAGCAAAAGCAAAACCAAACCGAAACAAAAACAAAACAAAGAAACAAAAAACCCAAAGTCTCTTCTGAGACTCAAGGCAATCTCTTAGTTGTAATCTCCTATAAAATCAGAAAGCGAATTATTTACAATAGCACAGAATATACATTAGCATTCCAGAAACAAAAAAAGAGGACCCTTCTTTGTGAGGAGATACTTGACCAAAGCAAGACTGAAAACCAGTAGGACAAACACCAAATCCTGTGGCTCTATCCTATCTGATATCAAAGGGGTTAGAGGCTCCTCCCCTCCAGCTTTCCCCCCTGCAGCACACGTCTCTCTCTGGCTGGTTCCACTCCCTGCGTGCATTTCTCCTAGGCTGATTTCTCATAGCGTTGGCTTCTCCAGCACAATCCAGCCATCATTTTCACACCTTCCTGCAATGGCCTCTCGGGGCCTTCATGCAGGGATTCCTCTGCCACTGGTTGCCTGGCCTCCGCAGCTCTCTGAACTCTTGGGGGAAGATTCCCTGACTCCTTTATTCTTGTATCCCTCATGACTTGAAAGGCAGAGCCAGGTGGATGACACAGCCAGTTTCTGCTTCCTGTTTGGTGTGACCCTCTCTGAAATGACATTTGTTTCTTTAGAGGAGCTCATGGTCTTCCGTGCAGGGAGGCTTAGCTGGGTGCGGTCTTGCCCACAGGGCACCCTTCCCTTTATCCCAGGGCAGATTGGGCCCCTCCTTAATGGCACTAATACCCTTAATAACTGCAGTCTCTCTTCTACCACAAGCCTGGCTTGCTGGTGTTCCCTTTCTACCCAAACCTCATGTATATTTTGTATTTCTTTCTGTTCCATTGTTCTTTCTCATTGAAGACCTGCATGTGAGTGACTACCAACAACTGCAACACAGTCAATATTAGATTCTCTTGAAATCACACACACACACACACACACACACACGTCCATTTAAATTTAGCTTCAGTACTTTCTTAGTATGTAGGCGGAAGGCAGCCAGGTTATTTGCCCAAATATCACAAAAGCAGTCTGAGACTTTTCGAGTGTGGCCTTCGCAGTCTGAATGGCTCTTGGCACCACTGTCTTCTGGACTCCTACTAGGATGGTCCAGGAAGTTCTAGGTACAGCATTTGATCACCTTTCTAGTCTAAAACTCTTCCATTCAAACAGAATGAAACAAAACCACACGGTCACATTCTTCACAATCTTGGTACTATGTTGGTTAGTTTCATGCCAACTTGACATAAGCTGGAGTCATTTGAGAAGAGGGGACCTTAATTGAGAAAATGCCTCTCCGTAAGATTTTCCTGCAGGTAAGTCTGGGTGAGTTTTCCTTCTCTCTTCCTTCCTTCCTTCCTTTTCCCTTTCCTCTTTCTTTCTTTCTTTCTTTCTTTCTTTCTTTCTTTCTTCCCTCACTCCACCCTCGGTCATTTCTCTGTGAAACTCTGTCTGGCCTAGAACGTTCTCTGTAGGCCAGGTTGGCCTCATAACTCAGAGATCTGCCTTCCTCTGCTTCCTGAGTACTGGGATTAAAAGTGTGTACCACTACCTTTTGGGTTGATTGTGTTCTCTTATTCAGTGTATGCCACCACTGGGGTGTATAAGAAAGCAGGCTGAGCAATCTGTACGGAGTAAGCCAGGGAGCAGCACCTCTCCATGCCCTCTGCATCAGCTTCTGCCTCTACGTTTTTGCCATGACTTCTCTGGATGAAGGACTACAACGTGTGAGATGAAATACACTCTTTTTTTGTGCCCAGATTTCAGGGTCCCCAAAGACCACCAGGGATCTGAATCTGTATGCAAAAGCAAAGAACCTTTCTTCAAGCTAACACTCAGAGCCTCAGACTCCTCCGATGCAGTGGATTCGCGTTGAGAGCCCTGAGCCTCAATTAGGCAGGGGTTTTATACTAGTTTCAGCCAGGACTGGGGTCTATAGCCTAGCTGTTGCCTTATATGGCAAGGGGACTGGTAAAGGATGACTTCGGCCACCTTGAACAGTGTATCTATAACCTCTGGAATTTTAGGCACTTTCCCCTCTATTCCCTGATTGGCTCTGGCCCAGGGCACTTTCTTCCTGGAATTGTTTGTGGTACTTCTATTAACTAGAGTTCAAACCGGAGACAAGCAGGCACAAGATGGAGTCAGCTTACAGATCGGTGTTTCTTCTGTTGCCAGTGTTCCTCATCTTTCTTCTCCACACCGCTTTTGATCATGTTATTTTATTATTATTTTATTTATTTATTTATTTATATTTGGTTTTTTGAGACAGGGTTTCTCTGTATAGCCCTGGCTGTCCTGGAACTCACTCTGTAGACCAGGCTGGCCTCGAACTCAGAAACCCGCCTGCCTCTGCCTCTCGAGTGCTGGGATTAAAGGCGTGCGCCACCACTGCCCAGGAATTGTGTTATCACATGCATAGAAACTCCAATGAAACCATCACCGTTTGTGTTAAGTGTGATAAAGGCCATGCCTAAAGCAACTTGGCTAGTGTAACCCGAGGTTACATCCTCCTGGCCTTTTTGTTCCCTGAAATAATGACCTTGAGACTGAATGTGGGGTGAACAAGTGAAGGGAAAAGTGGATAGAGAGCAGGGCGCCACGGATTCCTGCGATTCCTCGAAGTTCTGATCTGCAGTACACAGCATTAGAGCTAAGATGGATCCGGAACACTGGGGAGACAGCAAAAAGGAGACGAGGCCGGGCCGTGGCTGCTTCCCCAGTGTAAGAGGTGACAGTTTTCCCCGCCCTCTGCTCCTTCTGAGTTACCTCATCAGGCTGGGCTTTCATTGGGGGCATGATGGCAGTGTGGCAAGATATGATTGGCCGAGGATTTAGGGGTTTGGGATTGGCTTAAGCGTTGTATATAAACTTATGCCTCGCTCAATAAACTCAGATCTGCACCCTGATGCTGGTCTGCGGAGTCTGATTCCCAGGATTCATCATGTGACTCGGTTGTCTCTTCTCCCCACGCCCTATCCTCAGTCCTGTTCCCACATGAGACTTCTTATATGTGAATAAATGCCTAGGCCAATAGCTTTAGCTTGTTCCCTGACAAGCTCATAACTACCCACTTACTCTACTCTATATTTTCCATATATGGTTGGTTACCACTCTTCAGGTTTATGTGACTGATCATTTCCTTAAGCGTTCCAGGGCCAAGCTTCCTGTCTATTCTGTGAGTGTGACATGGCTGGTTACCTTCTCAGTTTCATGTGTCTGTCTCCTCCCGAGTTCCGGGCGAAGCTCCCTCACCCCCGACTCTATCCCAGAATCCTCTCTTCCTACTGAACGCCCACCTTCTAACTTCTGCCTCAGCTCATTGGCCGTAGGCTTTTTTATTGACAGGTGAATGCTTTTACACAGTGTACAAAAGATTCTCTCTACAGGGAAGGAACAGGTTTGTTCGGTTTACAAATCCTGAGGCACGGTACATCGAAGGGAACCCAAGGCAGGAATCTGGGAGCAGAAATGGAAGCAGAGGCCATGGAGAAACAGCATCTTCTGTCTTGCTACTTAGCCTCTCATTCAGCTATGTTTCTTATACTTCCCAGGACCACTAACTGGGAGTGGCACCGCCCACAAGGAACTGGGTCCTCCCCCATCAATCATTGGTTAAGTAATGCCCATGGCCTAATCTGATGGAAGTGGGAGCATTCCCTCAACTGAGGCTGTCTTTCCAGTTTGTGTCACGCTAACAGACACTTTCCAGGACACCTCCTTTATCCTACCTACTGACGATTCTGTCCCTCTGAAGGTGAGCATAGAGAGACGCATCGCGGCAAACTGCTTGTCCACAGCCATTCAGCCATAATGACCTATCAAGGTTAGAACCTGACCAGTCTGACTCCACAGTCCCTGATTTGTTTCCAGGGTGTTACATCTGGGGTTCCAGACCAGATGGGAGGTGGGTGAACTGCAGTTGCTTTTGGTAGTGTCTACTGTCCTGTCACTTCTGCTCTTAGAGGCATGTGTCAGCAGGGGTCAGTCTCCAGTGTCATTCCTTAGAAGCCATCTGCCTTGTTTGTAGAGAAAAGGTTTCTAACAGGGACCTAGGGGCTTGCTGGTTCAACTGCAGCAGCTGCTTAGGGAGCTCCAGGGGTCCTCCTATCTCCACTTCAAAGATTACAAGCACATACCCACATCTTTATGAGGGTTCTGGGGATCGAACTTGGGTCCTCATGCTTTGTGTAGCAAACACTGTAGGAGCTGAGAATTTCCCCAGCCTCAGGTTTTTATGGCTTTTTGAGATGGAGTCTTGCTGCTCAGCACGGACAGACCTGGATCTTGCCCTTTGTTTCTGCCCCTTGGGTACACCAAGCCAAGCAAGGTGAATGCCACGCACCCAGCTTGTCTCTTATTTCCTTTTCTCCTGGAATCTAGTGTGTCGGGATAACATTATTCCGTTGCCTCCTCTGGAGAACATGTGGGGGGCTAGGAAAAGGGACACGGCTTTTACGTCACCTGCCACCCATCTCAAATGTGTCAACTGATTAGCTCAGGGTATCTCTGGCAAACTTGATTACTGTGAAAGAGCAGCCAGTGCTCCTAACTCCATTTCTCCCCTTGCTCCGTCTCCGGTTCCCAACCTCGTTTTGAGACACGGTCTCTCATTGAACCTGGAACTCACAGAACTGGTTCAACTGTTTGGCCAGTGAATCCCAGGGGTCGACCTGTCTCTCTTGGGCTCCCTAGCCCTGGACCACAAATGTGTGCCACATCACCTTTTTTGTGGGGTTTTGGGACTGAGCTCAGGTCCTTGTGCTTGCAAGAGAAGCGCTTTGGCAACTGAACCATTTCCTCAGCCCCAGAATGACTCTTTGAGGCATCATTTTCCTATGTCTATTGTGCTGGTCTTAAGCCATTCGCTGTCCTGCCTCAACCTCCCCAGTGCAGGGATGATAGGCATGAGCCACCATCCCCAGGTCGGTTGGGTCTTTTCAGTGCTCTGAATTCTAAGCTCCTCCCACCCGGGGGGGGGGGGAGAAGACACTTCTCCCAGTTCAGCCAGAATGGCTGTAAATCATACTTTGTCACAAAGAGTGAGAAAGGAGAGCCTTGTGACACACACGCCTTTAATCCCAACACCTGAGGCAGGGGCGGGGTAGAAGAGACCAGAGGGAGAGGAGGCAGAGAGGCAGAGAGGTCTCTGTGAGCGTGAGTGTCAGGTCCTAAAGAAACCCGGGACAAGGCCAATCAGGACCTGTGTCTCCTCTCAGCCCTTCTCACCCCATCCCCTTTCCAGCCTGGGGCGGGGCTCCCCCAGCTCCTCATTCCTATATCAACCTGCCACGTCCTCCATACCCGTCTTCCGTTGGTCTTCTTGCCACTCCCCACCCCCTCTCTTGCTCGCTGTGCCACCTCATGGCTGGGTTCAATTTGAACCCTTCTAGATGCCTCTGGCTGTTCTCTCCCTCATATCTACAATTGAAATCTTTTTCCTCAACCATACTTGGGAATGGTCATGTCCTCATTTTCATTCAGTGAGTTTGAGGCCAGCCAGCACTATGTTGTGAGACTCTATCTCTCCCCCCCCCCCCCCCCCCCCCCAAAAAGGAAGGAAGTTCCTTTCAAGTAGGTGAAAGGTTCTAAAGCCGGTGGAGGAAACCCTAGGTCCTGGCTGCTTCTGTCCTTCCTTGCCACGCCCCTCCCTCCCCTCTGAGGTCCTAGGCAGTCCCATGAGCGCTGGCTGAGGGACTCTTAGGGAAGAGTTGGCAGCCTTGGCTGCAGACTTCCATGGCAGCGGGGCTGTCTCTGCCCCATGCTGGACTTGAAGCAACAGTCATTCAGGACTGTCATCTCTGTATTTGCTGCTACTGTGGAAACCTGCCAGGAAACCAAGGTTTAGATGATACTGGAATTTTGAAGCTGGGTTTCACTGTGTAGCCCAGGCTAGTCTTGAACTCCAGATTCCCCACCACCACCACCTCCGCCCCCCTCCCCCCAGTTCTGGGGATGATAGGCATACATTCTCTGCCAGGCTTAAGAGTAGAGTGCCTTTATAGTCTTAAATTGCTGACAAGGAGGACATTTGGATGGAAATGTGGCCTGTCCCTGGCTCAGAAGTCTGCACTTTGTATGAGATTACTTGTTATGCAGCATGACTGGAGAGCCTTTTGGGCAAGCAAGCTGCTTGCTTGGCAAGAACTTGACATTAGGCCAAGGCCAAGGAAGTAAGTTCAGGCAGGAATCTTAATCTTAGGGTAGGATAAAGAAGCAGGCTTCAGGCATGAATGTGACTTTGGGCTAGGACAGGGAAGTAGGCTCAGATATTTTGGTCATCCTGATAAGCCTTTAGGAACATTGATTCCGGGAATGTTCTCAGGACTTTGTTTACTGCCTTGTTTGTTCCTTGTTTACTGCCTTGCTTGTTCCTCAACCTAGAACCGACCTTTTTGCTTACATGTAATTAAAGTGGTGTAAAAGCAGACTGGGAAAAGTAAACCTGCCTTCAGTCTCAGAATTGACTGAGGCCATGCTACAGTGTTGTCTAATTGTCTCTTTCTTTTCAATCCTCACTCCTGCGCTGGAGAACCTGTTGACTGACTGAGTGAGTGTACTGGCTGGTTTTGTGTCAACTTGACACAAGCTGGAGTTATCAGAGAGAAAGGAGCTTCAGTTGAGAAGATGCCTCCATGAGATCCAGCTGTAAGGCATTTTCTCAATTAGTGATCAAGGAGGGAGGGCCCCTTGTGGGTGGTGCCATCCCTGGGCTGGTAGTCTTGGGTTCTATAAGAAAGCAGGCTGAGCAAGCCAGGGGAAGCAAGCCAGTAAGTTACATCCCTCCATGGCCTCTGCATCAGCTCCTGCTTCCTGCCCTGCTTGAGTTCCAGTCCTGACTTCCTTTGGTGATGAACAGCAGCATGGAAGTGTAAGCTCAATAAACCCTTTCCTCCTCAACTTGCATCTTGGTCATGATGTTTGTGCAGGAATAGAAACACTAAGACAGCGGACTTGGTCACATGACCTAAGCTAATCCTACCATGACACATTCCATTGCATTTCAACTTTTATTACATTTTTATTTGTGTGTGTGTGTGTGTACACACGTGTGCACATTCGAGTGTGCGAGTGCTTGCCATATAGTAGGTGTGAGAGGACAGCTTGTAGTAATCAATTTTCTCCTTCCATCACATAGGCCAGGTTTGGTGGCAAACATCTCATGGGACCGGTATTGCACATCCTTCTGCCCTGTGAGTGGGCTATCTCACCATAAGCCTAGACAAAGCTTGGGTTTTTTTTTGTTTTTTGTTTGTTTGTTTGTTTTTGTTTGTTTTGTTTTGTTTTTTGTTTTTCGAGACAGGGTTTCTCAGCAGCCATTTCACAGCATGAATGCCACCCTGTCTTGAAATTTCCTCCACCAACTCATTTGTCTCTTTCATCTGAACCCAAGCTCCTGCTAGAAGAGCCACGTTCTTTGCCAGATATAACCAGATTGGGATAGAGACCTCTGAGGATGGGGGAAGCTCAACTAGGTTTCAAGTCTTCCTGAAGTGGCGGTTCAAGGGTGGTAGCCAGAAAGGCTGACACTCAGTCTGGTACAGCCCTGGAATTCAAAAATGTTTGTACAGGGCTGGAGAGATGGATCATCAGTTAAGAGCACTAACTGCTCTTCCAGAGGTCCTGAGTTCAATTCCCAGCACTCACTTGGTGGCTCACAACCATCTGTAATGGGATCTGCTGTCCTCTTTTGGTGTGTCTGAAGACAGTGACAGTGTACTCATATAAATAAAGTAAATAAAATCTTTTTTAAAAAAAATCTTTTAAAAAATGTTTGTACAGAGACCAAACAATAGGTACCTTCTAAAACTCCTCTGGTCCAACCCAATCCACCCTATAATATTTTAATGATTTTTTTTTTCTGTTAGGTGTCTATTTATACCATGCATATGTGCAGAGGTTTCCTTTAGAACTGACACCTTAAAAAATATATTTATTTAAGTCATTAATCCAAGTACTCAGAAGGCAAGAGGATCTCTGTGAGTTCAAGACCAGCATGGTTTACATAGTCAGTCAGGGCTCCATAGTCAGACTTTGTTGCAAAAAACAAATCAAAACAAACAAACAAACAAACAAAAGACTTATTTTATTTGTGTATATGTGTGTGAGGAGCATGTAAGCTGATCCATGTGGGTGCAGGGACATGAATCTAGGTCTGCTACATGGGGTAGCCTGTACTACAGGGGTAGCCTGTAGCCATAAAGCCACCTCTTCAGCTCTTCCACCTCACTCATTTTATTTTTTAAAAGGCTCTGGTCATATTTGTGGCTTTTTAAAAAACTGGATTTTATTTTATCTGTGTTTTGCCTGCATGTATGTATGTGCAATCTTCGGAGGTTGAAAGAAGATGGTGGATCCCTTGACACTGGAGTTACAAATAGTTGTGAGCCACCTTGTGGGGACTTGTTTTTTTGGTTGGGGTCCAGGAGTCACCTCACAAACCACATGAACACCCATCTTAGTCAGACAGGGATAGTTTATTGATAATTGGTCTAAGGACTGATCGATCCGGACCTTAGGTCAGACTCGGAAGCTGACTGCAACACTGAGTCAAGATCCTACAGGCTTTTAAAGCCTGAGATCTACAAACATCTGTGCAAGTTATTCCACCAGTCAGTATTTAGGGATAGGGGACTTCCTTAGGACCAGGTCTTTGTTCTACACATACCCTGTTTCCATTGGCTGGGGTATTCAACTGAGGCAGGGGACTTGCCCTGCCTAACACTCATGTCTTAACTTGCCAACTGGGATGTCAGTTACCCAAGTACATGTCTCTTTTTGCCAAATAGGATGTCAACTCCCAGGGAGGTCTTGGGAACTTAAACGTTACTCAACCTTCACTCAGAATGAAAGTCTTATTATGCAGGTGTCTCTCTTATGTTGGGGTTCATCCCAGGGACAGATTATAAAGGCAAAAACCATCAAAGCTCATACACAGGTACAGGAAGTGCTGTCTGGTGGTTGTTCAGGGCCAAGCTTATTGTGGCTGACCATACAAAGCAGTTCTTACTGACTTCTGTTGTGATTGGTTTCCAAGAACACCAAAGCACAGAATATAACAGGATCTGCAATCAACTTGAGCGTGAGTAAGTTTCTTTATGCCATTAGTAACAGCACAAAGGGCAGGCTGGACGGGTTAACAGTTACCTAGGCCTTAACAGTTTTTAAAACAAAATCCCAACATTCGATTTACCCATTGGAGACTCAGGAATCAGATGCTGGGGTGAAAGCCTGCTAGCTTAGAGAGGCAGAGAACGCACCCAGAGACCTTCCCACTCCACTAATGTCCCAGAATGAAAAAGCTCCTTCTTCTCCATAAATACCTTCAGCTCAAAGACCCTCCTTCTCTTTCTTAGGTTTTCTTATGGTCATCGTCTGGTTACTTGCTCTGCCTCTTGATATATCATTGACTTTATTTAGCTCTTGTTTACAGAAAGCTCTTGGGTTGAAGGTATGTGCTAGGGCTGAGCTGCACCACAACAAGAAATAGGTTTTTCCAGTTTGCCACCTCAAGGTTCACATTGTGTTCAAATATTTTGCAACAGGGACTGAGACCTGAGCTCTAGTCCTCTGCAAGCATAGCCAGTGTTCTTATTCCCACAGCTATCTCTCTGGCCTCTGTCTTACTTTTTGAGATTGGGTCTCTCACTGAAACTGGAACTTGCAAAGTAGTCTAGGTTGTGTGACCAGCAAGCTGTTCCACCAATACTGGGTTTATAGGTACATGGCTTTTCACATGGGCACTGAGGATCCTCATGTCTCTGCTGCAAACACCTCAACCTTGGACCCTGTTGGGCAGCTTTGTTCTTCATTTCTTTCTTTTTTAAAATTATTTTATTTATATGAGTACACTGTAGCTACCTTCAGACACACCAGAAGAGGGCATCGGATCCTATTACAGATGATTGCGAGTCACCATGTGGTTGCTAGGAATTGAACTCAGGACCTCTGAAAGAGCAGTCAGTGCTCTTAACCACTGATCCATCTCTCTATCTCCCTGTTCTTCATTTCTTAGCATCCACTTATTTACAGGGACTCAGCTTTGTCCCTTACAAGTATCATTGCTTTGTTGAGAAGAAAGAAGCTGAGAAACAAAGATCTCATGACAAAGAAGCTCCTTGGAAATTTAGAATAGAGTTTATCTACAACCATGGCAGAGGATTCCCAGTGACAAGCTTCCTCCCAAAAGACCACACCTCCTAATCTTTTCCAAACAGTTCCACTATCTGGGGACCAATTGTTCAAATTTATGTGCCTATGGGGGCCATTCTCATTGAAACCACCAGACATGTGATCTTCATTTACTAACCCGTGTTTTCTGGGAGTGCTGTTACCCATCCACCCAGGTAAGATAATTCCATTCAAAATATTTTCCTTTGTTTTTATTTAAAGTCATATTTTGAAATTAGCTTACTAACTAGTGGGTTTCGGTGAGACTTTTCACACCTCCATAGTTTTGATTAATCTGCCCACTACGTCCCCTCCCCCATTGCTACTTAATGTTTTCATACACAGTATTTCCCCCTTTTTTCATTTCACACGTTTTCTACTTCCATTTTTTTTTTCAAATTGGGTGGTGAGATGCTAGATTTCCACATGGCTTCCTGAACTTCATCCATTGGGTTAGCCTTCCTCTCCCCTCTCACACCCCAGACTCCTCCTACTCAAGCCAGTCTCCCATGGTACCCACGTCTCTACTTTGATCACACCTAAAATCTGCTATTCCCCTCTCTTAATGTGTCCCTGAAGGCCCCTTCTAGTTCCTTGGCTTCCCTTGGGCTTCAAGTTAAACTGAAACAGAAAATTTGAAGCTGGGCTCTGCATAACATGTTTGCCCTTCTGACATGAATGATCAAAGTATTGTTTTCTCCAGCTCTATCCATTTACCTGCAAATTTAATGATTCCCGTTTTCTTTCCGGCTGAGTAATATTTCACAGTGTTTATCTACCACATTTTCATTGCCCATTCACCAGTTGATGGACATCTAGGTTAGCTTTATTTCCTAGCTATTGTGACTAGGGCAGCAGTGAGCACAGATGAGCAAGTGTCCCTGTCATAGGTGTTATTCATAGGCACAGGTGTGTTATAGCAGGATTATATGGTAAATCTGGTTCTAGTTTTATGAGAAACCCCCTGCAGTGGTTTGGTCGAGAATGTCCCCCTTAGGCTCCTATATTTGAAATGTTTGGTTTCTGGTTGGTAAACTATTTAGGAAGGATTAGAAGGTGGCCCTGTTGAAGGAGGTACGTCACTAGGGGAGGATTTTAGGCTTTCAAAATCCCAAACTGTTCCCAGTTCCCAGTTAGTTCTTTCTGCATCCTACTTGCAGATGAAAATGTAATCGTAATTTGTCAGCTACTGTTCCAGTACTGTGTGTACCTGGTTGCTGTCATGCCCCATGACATGATGTCATCAATGCTAACCCTCTGGAACTGTAAAGCTCCGGCAAAATCGTCTCTAAGTTGCTTGGTCGTGGTGTCTTATGATGGCAGGAGTAAATTAACTAAGACACCTCAGACTTACAATCAGTGCAGAGGAGTCATCTTTTCGTCAAGGTCACCCTGGCATTTGTAGTCATTTGTATTCCTGATGATGACCATTCAGCCTGGGCTGCCACGGACCTTAAAGTGGTTTTAATTGCTGTCTCCCTCTTGGCTAAGAATGCTAAGCAGTTTTAAAAGGATTTCCCAGGTAGCCCTGTGCTTTCTTCTTTTGAGAAGTTTCTTTCAATTTGATAGTCTATTTATTTATCTGTTTATTTAATGTGTACATGTGTGTTCTTGAGTGTGTGTATACATGAGTGTGCTGAAGCTTTTGGGGATCCGAAGAAGATGTCGGTCTTTGGCACTGGGGTCACAGGCAGTTGTAAGCATCTAGGTAGGCACTGGGAGCCAAGTTTGGGTCCCAAGTGAGAGTGTTACGTGCTCTTAATCTCTGAGCCATCTTTCCAGCCTGATTACTCATTTTTAACTGGGCTTCTTATTTTCTCGATGACTGGGTTCTGTTGTAGCTTGCATAGACAGTATCCTTGCGTAGACAATATCTAAAACTTAACTCCAAACGGATCGAGGACTTCAACAAAAGACTTCTTGGGGCTGGAGAGATGGCTCAGTGGTTAAGAGCACTGACTGCTCTTCCAGAGGTCCTGAGTTCAAATCCCAGCAACCACATGGTGGCTCTCAACCATCTGTAATGGGATCTGATGCCCTCTTCTGGTGAGTCTGAAGACAGCTACCGTGTACTCATAAATAAAATTTAAAAAACAAAAAAAGGAATGATATCATCTACCTGCAGGGAAACTTTGACTTCCTGTGTGTGATCCCTTTATTGTCATCTCTTGTAATACTGCTCCCGCAAGAACTTGAAGCATCATATTGAACAGGGCTGGAGAGTGGACACCCTTCTCTTGTTCCTGATGAAGTGCTAATGCTTCTCCACTTAGCATGATGTACCTGTGGCCTTCATCCTTCATCCTTTATCTTCCCCAGGACTTTCATCACAAAGGATGTTGGATTTTGTCAAATGTGTTTTCTCTGTCTATTGAAATAATAATGCTGTATCTTTTAGCCCATTTATTTGATGAATTATATTTGTTGATTTGTTTGTGATCTCAAAGGAAGCTTGTGAATTGTTTAGGTTATTTTTTATGTCTATGGATCTTGTTTCTGCATGTATGGCTATGCACCAAGCATATGCCAGGTGCTCAAAGAAGTCAGAAGAGGGCATGGGATCACCTGGAACTGAAGTTGCAAATGGTTGTGAGCGGCCATGTGGGTGCTGGGTATTAAACCTGGGTTCTCTGTAAGAGCAGTAAGTGTCCTTAACCACTGAGCCACCTCTCCAGACCCTCAGTTTATGAATATGGTACTGAGAATCTTTGTATCTATGCTCATCAGGAAGGTCTGTCTGTATTTCCTTTGGTGGTGGCTGGTTTTGTGTCAACTTGACACAAGCTAGCATCATCAAAGAGGAAGAAGCTTCATTTGAGGAAATGCCTCCATGAAATCCAGCTGTAAGGCATTTTCTTAATTAGTGATCAGTGGGGGAGGGCCCAGCTCATTGTGGGTGGTGCCATGTCTGGACTGGTGGTCCTAGGTTCTATAAGAAAGAAAGACTGAGCAAGCCAAGGGGAGCAATCCAGTAAGCAGCAC
The DNA here is from genome assembly GCA_019843965.1 of Rhynchomys soricoides. Lineage (NCBI taxonomy): Eukaryota > Metazoa > Chordata > Mammalia > Rodentia > Muridae > Rhynchomys > Rhynchomys soricoides. Next base: position 1,736,830 of record JADRCH010000041.1, read on the forward strand.
TCTTCTATGGCCTCTGCATCAGCTCCTGACTCCATGTTCCTGCCCTGTTTGAGTTCCAGTCCTGACTTCCTTCAGTGATGAACCGCTGTGGGGAAGTATAAGAGGAATTAACCCTTTCATCCTTAGCTTTCCTTTCTTTTTGATCATGATGTTTCGTTGCAGCAATGGAAGCCCTAACTAAGACAGTGGTATATCTTCATCTGCTTTTGATATCAGTGCTGCACTGGCTTCATAAGAAGTGTTTGGCTCTCCCTCCTTCTCTATTTCTAAGAATAGCTTGAGTGTCTTTGGTTTAGTTCTTTGAGGTTCTGGTTTCTACCAATGACTCCATCTGTTTGTTAGGCTTTTCCCTACCCAGAGTGGAGACTTTTTATTACTGCTTCCATCTCATTGATGGTTATATGTTTATTTAAAGGATTTGTTTCAGGGTTGGAGAGACGGCTCTGTAGGCAAGAGGGTTTGGTGATCTTCCAAAGGAACCAGATTTAGTCCCCAGTTCACATGGCTGCCAATACTCTAGCTTCTCTGGCCTCTTGTGGCACCTATGCTTACATGTGCATACACACACACACACACAGAGAGAGAGAGACAGAGAGAGAGAGAGAGAGAGAGAGAGAGAGAGAGAGAGAGAGAGAGA